>APFE031630438.1:26825-88779 GCA_000404065.3 Pinus taeda | reverse complement strand
ATAGATATATATAATGGTTTCAAAAGTTCTGAAACAAAATTACAGTCTTCAAAGGACTACAGGAACACGGGGACAAGAGAAAAAAAAATATATCAAGAGAAAAGTATCACTTGGACGTATACAATTGTTATTGTTACTCTTACTCTTCCCCAATGAATTTGCAGGGTTTAGAGAGGTGAATGGGCATATTAGAATATGAAATTGAGGATTGTTTATTAGTCTGACATTGTGGCAAACATACATAAATCCTATCAAACAATCGAGGTCAATATTACATTAACACAGCAAGAAAAGAGGAGAAGCAAAGAAAATCTGCATACCTAGATATCATTGTGTTATGAAATAACCAATATTTTTAGGATTCTGAATAAGCTTACTATGAGATGTAATTCTCCCTTACATACATAAAAGAATCTCCAGGGTGCATACATACAAGAATCTCTACTGATATAGGACAATTAAAACAAAACCACCTAAACTGAGAAAGAGGTTTGGCTTGATTTTCAAGGAAGATTTGATTCAATCTGTAGCTTTTGGAGGCTATAACAGACCTTCACTTTGATGATCAACACAATCATCCCTACCACCTCAAGTACCACGACAATTACTACTACAATTTGTTTCATACGTTTTCGAAGAGCTTATATGGAACAATAATTGATGAGCGAAAGTAAATTTTAAAGGATCCTACTAGGATTCCTCAAGAAAACGTATTGCTGTACGTACAGAAGAAGATAGATAAAAGTGATATCAATGTGTGTGTCAGGGAATCAGGTATCCATGTTGTTTTGGCAACTCTAAAATGAAAATAAGACCAATTGAGAGGTGCAAAGAGAGTGAAAGATTGGATGAGGGTGATGTCAACAGGTTCCAAAATGATTGGGGTCTCCAGGAAATGAAAATCGGGATTTCTCATCATGAAGTCCAAACAAACCTGAATAGGAATAGGTTATTTGCCCTGTCTTCAAAGCTGTCTTCAAAGCTGGCTAAGAAGAATGAGTTGTTGTTATTTTCATTAAATGCTTGCTCACATATTCATCTACCACGTGCCTAAATGATCATTGGCTTTAAGTTGTGGCGGTGTAATCTAATACAAATACTCTACAGTAGAAAGCAAGAGCTAACCTGCCATGCATTACAATTACTCTTTAAAATGGTCTTTGGTAGTCGGAAAGCTTTCATTTACTGTATTAGCTTTTCCTTCACTACCCAGCATTGGCATCCAGATATTTTCCAAACAACCTTTAGATCTCAAAGTTTCCGACATTTAAAAAGTTGAAAAGGTTGAGCAAAGAAGTGATGGAAAAATCTGAGCAAATGGCCCAAACTAATTTAAATCTGAGTGCTAAATATTTGAAATATGGTGGAAAAAATTGTTGATTCCCTTGGCATCTGGGTACTATTCTTTTCTTCGACTATGAATGCACACTTCGATGCAAAACCCTTTAGCAACGCCTAAATAGCAATATATAATTTAGGATAGTAGGGATTGAAAAGAGGGGTTTGAGATTGTACCGTTTTTCACCTACAGTATGCTCGGCCGGGGTATGCCAATGGATTTGACGCTGTGTGATTCTTTTCCCTTCTATCTCAACACCGCCGGCGCCTTCCGACCAGTTCACCTGATGCTATACAGCCATAGGTGTAAGACAGATCGAACCCTAAACCTTTAGATGGCAAAAGCGTTCACTTACTGACCATGATGTCGTGGCCCCTGTTGACAAGGGTTGCTTTTGGAGGGTAATAGATTCTGCTAAATTATGTCATGTCTCTTCACCACATCGATGGGGACTGATGCGTCCCGTTCCCGCGGGCCTTCCGTTCCTCTTTGAGTTCCCCCCAGTGCTCAGGCCCCTTCAGACCCTCTTTGTACTCAAACTCACTCTCGTCCTCTGTTCGTTCACGCCAACAATATCGAGTTTCAGATTAGTTTATGCAGATTTCTATACGAAAATTTAGTAAAACAGAGTTATAAAAGATACAAGACAAATTACCAGCTTCTTGAGACATAGTTTATGAAGAGGATGAGGCCATAGTAAGGAAGCGAAACAAATAATGAGCGGGGCAGTAGAAGGTTTGGGTGAAAAGAGGCAAAATATAGAAAACAAAATAACATAAAACCCAGACAATGAAGCTTACCTGGTAGTCAGTTGGCTTCCTCAATGGCCTCGCCAGTTATTTATTTCTTCGATTTGGAGAAGAAGGGGCTGGCGTGTAATGTGATACGGTGGGAAAACAATAAAAATGATAGAATTTCTTTCAACGTTCGTCGGTGACTGGGCTGTGCATCCATGATGTGGAAAGCAGAAACACATCTAAATTAAGTTCTAAATAAATCCTTTAAGAAACCCCGGTGGATGGGCTGTGCATCCATGAAAATAATAATTCCTATCCCACAGCCAATCATCCCTACTCAAGAAAAAATCTCTATAGCAAGAAAATAGGTGTAACCGATTAAAAACAGGTGAGGAAATCACGTCAAAACAGGGGAGGAGAGTCAGTTCAATTGCAGGGATGGCAAATTGATAGGGTCGGTCATGGCTTTGACGAGGAAGGATAAGAAAATTCTGCTCTATTCCAGGGAAGCAGGGAACCAAAACCAAAGAATAAATCATGAATATGAATATAAAATAAAACAAGAAATATACCTGTCATGGATGCAACGTCTGTGCTTCCATGAAAATGTATCCTAGATATGGAAATCAGAAACAAACACATCTAAATTAAGTTCTGATTAAATTCTTGAAGACAATAATTCCTATCCCACAGCCAATCATCCTACTCAACCTACATTAGGCAATAAATAGACTGCAAATTTCATCCATCCATCCATCGCAGACTGCAAATTGCATATGCAAAATAGCAAAGAGAAGAAAATAAATATAATAGGTGGAATACAAAATTAAACAAATCTAACAGACATTATTACAGAATTTTGTTGGAAAAATAAGGTATCCATTACCTGACCCTGCATCCACAAAAGCATGAAAGAACCCCTATAGATGATCAGCCGCTCCATGAGTGCATTGATTCTTGCAGCCTCCCTGAGTGCATTGATTCTTGCACCAGTGCATCCTTACTCAGCTGGCCTAAAATTAAAATTAAACTCCCAGACTTCGGCTCTTTCATTTCCGTTAGAGAGATTTGAATTAAATTGGTGAGCAGGCTAGGCGAAGGATTTTATAAACGGAGCGGTGGCTTTTTAGTTTTTCCGTTTTAGTGGAAAAAGCTTCTCTGTCAATTCTTTCCCTCACGCCCTTCCACCTTACTTACGCTCCCACTCTGCAATCCAACGGCGATTATCATCCGGCTGGCTTACACGTGAGAAAACGTATTTATCGTGCGCGTGTTTTCTTGGTTATCTCATCAATCGCTTTCTATTTGCCCGATGGTTGGAAGTGGTGCAACGTAAAACTAAGTTGGTGCTTTTTTGGGATGTAAATTATAAAGTTGGATATATAAATTTAATAAGTGCTTTTCCCTTAACGTAAGTCAAATTTAGTAAGAGCTTTTTTTTTAATGTAAATCTAGGTAAATTTAGTAAGTGTTTTTTTGAATGTAAATTAAGTTGTGTTTTTTTTGGATGTAAATTAAGTTGTGTTTTTTAAAAAAAAATTATGCTTATTCTTTATGTTCTCACTCATGCTTATTCTAAATACATAAGAAGTTATGAATTTTTCCATGAATTTGTGTGTAAGTTTGTTTTTTGTTTTTTTGACTTCTCATTTTTTTTAAAGCCTTTATGTTCTCACTCATGCTTTATTCTAAATACATAAAGAAGTTACGAATTTTTCCATGAATTTGTGTGTAAGTTTGTTTTTTGTTTTTTTGACTTTTCACTTTTTTTAAAGCTATCTTCTTTTTTATTTTAGAGACTAGTTTAGGTTGTCATATTATCCTTATAGAATCATTGGAAAATGTTTTTATTCATAATAGAAAGTCATATTTAAAATATATTTATTCATAATCTAAAAAATATTCACTCAATCAAAATTTTAAACATGGATCTAATATATTATTTGAATTTTAATAGTAAATAAGTCACTTGCATAAATCTACTTCAATAGATATTTGAATGCATGCATATATTCATAATGGTTTCATATATGTTTATGTATTTTCCAAACGTGTTTGTTGTTTGGGATAAGGTTGTTCATTCCATGGTTGTAAGGGAAGAAAGATAATCTAAGATAACCTATATTATAAAATTAGGGAATATATTACTATGAATATATAATATATAATAGTTATGATAAGTTTTATTACCTTGTAGTGAAATGCCTTGATTGTAACTTTTTTTTGTGGCTAGGAAAAACCTTATCCTTGACAACCTTTGAAACTTTTTGAAGAATCCTTTCTAGTAGTATATCTTCCTACCCTTGTGTCAGTTGAAGGACTTGTGTGCCCTTCCTAGAGAAGGGACGTCATTAGCACTAGATTGTGTTTTTTGCTTATTAATGGTCTCTTTGGTTGTAATCCCTTCCTCAAACCTACGTTAAAGGTCCATAATCACCATGGAGGTTTTTGATAACCACAAGGAAGAACCCTATGCTACTACGTTTAGATCTTTTGCTGGTGGAAAATGCCTGAAGAAGAGTAAGTTTGTGAAAAGAATTGAGTCATCCCCAAGCTGGATATGCCTCTAGGCTTGAATATGAAATCCATTATGTTGCACAAGGAAGCTCTTATTGAAAAGTTTACTAATATTTTTTGCACCCTTAAAAAGTCCAAGCATGGATCTCAAAGCGCCAAGCTATTGTCCCATGTCAAATCTTTGGTTATTATTGTGGCCAAGATTATTATTTGTTTTTGTTTGACAACAAGGATGAACAAGATAAAATATTCAAATCAAGTCCTTGCTTCATCAATTCCAAGGGATAATTCCTTACCCATTAGACCTTGGACTTTGATTCATTCATGGAAATATCAACTATGCTAGTGTGAGTGAGATCACCACATCTCCCAATCCTTTTATAAGACAGAGATTCTCAAAAATAAATAGGAAACAATTTGGGTCATTATATAGATTGGGCTTACCTTAAAAAGAATATTTACTCTTGTGCTAGAATTTGGTTAGAAATAGATCTACAAAAGGGTATGCCAAAGGAAATCCAATTCAATATGGAGGATTGGAGCTATGCATAGACCCTTGATGATGATTAAATTCTCTTTAGGTGTAACTCTTGTCATGATTATAGTCACTTTGTAAAAGATTGTTAAAAAAATCCAAGGAACACAACACCATTTAAAGTGGGGCCTTGTTTCCTTAAACAAAGAACATGAATCATATAAACAAGTATCTAGAAGGTATAAGAAGTGATAGCCCAAGGGATATTTGTGTGCAAAAAGACCTCCCAACCAACAACATATTTAATGTAATTGAGCAAGAATGCGAGGAAAAAGAAATGGTGGAAATAATTAAAATTGATCCACCAGATCAAGAGGAACCCACTAGAATTGAAACCAATGAGGACCAACTGGAAGTGGTAGAGAAAATTCCAAAGACTTGGTCATTGTGTTCAATCAAAAGCTCAGGTATTTAAGTATCAAATAATTTGAAGGCATCTACACTTGTGGTTTTTGACACCCTCCCTGTTACAAGTCATTTTGTCACATCCAATCAAATGGTCGTGAAACAGGATCAATCAACATCCATTGACACTTTGCATTCATCCCCAGCGAAGCCAAGAGCATCCTCTCTCCAAAAGTTCCGAGAATTCTGGGTTAAACAACTCAAAACCCTAATTTATGGACCCATCACACTTAGCCTTCATGCAAATTGCATTGTTCCAAGTTGTACACGGAGAAACTACACTGACTAGCGCATGTTGCTTTCACTCCAAGTGTGATGGCCCTTGGAATTCGATTAAAAACAAAACAAAACAAAAACAAAAAATACTGATCTTCTCTTTCTAGAAGCTTCCCAAGTGGTTTTAGCTATTTACTATTGGATTAGATCTCAAACTCCTACTCTTAAGGCCTTATCTATTATCCCTATAACTTATCTTCTCTCTAATGTGGATCTAAGTCCTAGAATGGTAAATCCAAAGCCACCTATTTTACCCTATAAATACACTACCTACCATAGAGTCTAGGTTAGCTTTTAGAGACTCTTAGTTATGCCCTCATTTTGTTGCTTTGTACCTAAGGATCCATTATCCATCTTTGCATTTGAGTGGTGATTGAAGGCTTGCTTTGTGGCAAAGGAAGGACAAGATAGTTGGGATGCATCTACAAGTTCAAGATTTGAAAGGGTTGTATCTTCTCCTACATTCATTAATATAAAACGTGTTTTGTTTTCCTATACTTATGTCTCATTTATGCATATCTAGAAAAATGTCTTTATAACTCATTGTTTAGAGATGTTATTATATGTTATTTGTATATTTTGGTTCTCTTTCATGTTTTAGTTGTTTTGTAGGTTCCATTTTTAGCATTTGGAGTTGGGGTTGGAGCTTACAAGCAAGGAGAAGAGGAGAGCTTGCATTGGATTCCAGGTAAGTCTTTCTTCCATATTATAAACTCTTTAAGGAAAACATAAGTCGTTTTGTCTATGTTTTTTCTAGATCAAGCCACTAGATCTAGGGAGTTTTCTTCTGTCCACATAAGGAAATTATTCGTCAAACAACTTGGCAAACATACTAGGGAACGAGATGTTCCTTTAGTGGTTTCCTTTGCCTACTCTTTTAGGACCTTTGAAAATGACTCAACTTGACTTGTTCAAACAGTTATTAGTCTTAGGAAAGTATAATTATGAGCTTTCTAGGGTTTGTTTTTCATCTTTTGAGAAAAATCATCCCCAATGATTTTTTGTTCTGAGACAAAGCGACCTAGTGCACTTGTCTCTCTCTATAGGTGTGATGAATCACATTGGTTATCATATATAGAATGTGATGGTCCTGTAGGATGAAAATATTTGCATTTTTATGCCCTTCTCTCAATTATTTTTTGATTGCAGTGGTTTTTCCTGAGTCTCTAAATTGGTCAATGTCTCTGTAAAACCAACAGCCCGTTTAAATTTGAGCGTGATTGTCTTTTTATGAGAGTTTGCTTATTTTTGTTTTTTCTTGTCAATTAGGGTTTTTTATCACTTCTCTTGGTTGTTGACTTGATAAAAGATTTTCGTATTATAGTTTCAGTCTATGTGAATTCTTTTGATTCAATAATCTAGTTGCATTTCATTTTTCATTGCATCTGAAAACTGAAAAGTAAAAGAAAATATGTTTTTCATTTTCTTCATGCATTAGGGCTTTGAATTGAATTGGAATAGTACGTTTGAAGATCTTAATTAGGAAGTTCTTGTTTGTTGCATCATTATTTGAAACTTCTTCCTTCCCTTAGATAGATCTTTGTTAAATGAAAAATAGTTGTTTTAGTCATGCTAGTTGCATTATAGGTAGTTCAGGAGAATTTGTTTCATAAGCCTTGAAACTATAACTTTAATCAAGATTAAGTTTAAAATTTATTCAATTAACCTAAGGAGCATTTGGAACATTAATGACACACATAATGGTCTAGGCTAGAAGACGTGTTTCGGTGTCGTTAAACATAGGAGTTGTTGTTACTTGTCAGGGTTACATCCTGGGCATGGTTGGTTTTCCACGTACATTGGAGTATATCAGAACGTTCTTCCACGTACCTTCAAGTATTTAGGAGTATGCTACACATATATCTGAGTATATCGAAATTCCCCCATCATATGGTTACACGTTAGAAAACACTACTACAGACTGTGCTTCCACATACCTCTAAGTATATTTTGGAGGTCCCCACTAGGTGGCAATACTACCATAGGTAACTAAATTGGTTTCCTTGTTAATTGTGATACACCGAACATAGAATTCAGGGAGATTGCCTGCACATACCAACAATGGTATATTGCAGTTCACAGTGACTTGGTAATCCCTTTTAGTTAGTTACCCCTTTTTATTTTTCTAAAATCAATTAATCCACCATGGAAGAACACCCTGAACACCCTAGGCTTTCATGTAGAATGCAAATATTTCCTCCTCTACCTCCAAAGGCAACACATGGTCATTGTAAAGACAAGAAAATGTAAATGACCAAACCTGGTGCATTGAAAGCTAGCCCTTTTGGAACCACATCTGAGATTAATCAACTAGAATTGTCACTTCCTACCGAACCCAAAATTACATCTTTACAAAATGGTGAGCTTGAAGTAGTTGAAACTGAAACTCTTTAGTCATTAGAACTTGAAATCATTGAACCTTAATTTGTATATGCAAACACTTTACAACCTAAGGATATATAAATTTAGGAACCACAAATAACTGAACCAACTACTCCAGGAACTTATTCTTCTTTTTCTTTACCTTTATCTCTACCAAAACCTATATTTTTGGCTCCTGACAGAGAACCACTTCCACCTAGTCTTTTGAGTATTGAGGAAATTCCTCAGAAAGAGTTTTCTCGACCTCAATCTCCTGTACAGTTGGCAAAGCCTCCTCTTTATCAACGTTTTCCTTTTGGTACCCCTGATACTCGTTTAGAAACTCCTTTACATCAAACTCCTTGTTTTAATTCACCTTTGAACTTTTCTCGAAAAAATCCTTTGAGAAGTCTAACCATGTATGAGTCAACAACGATTTCTCAACCTATATTTGCTATCATGGGTGAATCGATTGAAGTTGCAACAACTTCTATGTTTTCCACTTCACTAGAACTCACTTGTATGGTGGTCCATAAGTGCCATCTGGCTACCATTCATTGCCTGGAACCTTTCTTGGTGTGTTAACTAGTCCTTTGACTTCTCATTTACCATCTTTATCTGGAATACCATGTGTTCCCTCCTTAACAAGCACCTCACAACCTAGTCAACCTATTTCACCCCAACCTTCTTTAGACCAGTGATATGGTGTGTTTCTAAATGGATTAGGACACCTACAATGACCTACTTTGTCCTATACCGGGTACCCTCACCCTGGGGGGAAGTTGCCTTCGTTCACTCCTTATCCTTCAGTTGGGGGGGAACCTATTATTGGAATGTTCCCATCTACTGCTCAAATGCTACAATTTGGTGCTTCACCTTATTCGATTCATGTTCCTACTAGTGCCCCATTTCCAGGAATGGTTGCTCCTCCTTGGAATCCTACCTTTCCAATTCAACCTGGTTTGGTCTTAAGTCAAACGTCAACCTGTCAACTGCATTCAGATATGCCTTAAGTTCCTACCTGTCAATCTGTTCAATCCATACCTAAACCTACCTAATTTATGCTTCAAATGAGTCAACTTGTTCAGGTTGTATCCCAAATACAAACTCATTAAACAGTACCGACGATTTTTCAAATCTTATCTACCTAGTCTATTCAAGGTGTATTACAAACTCCCTTTAACCCACTTGGTCAGATTATTCCACAGATGCAAGTTAACCAACCTACTCAAAGCATGCCATATGTGTCAACCAGTCAATCTAATATTGAAATGATGCAAATTCCATCTGGGAAATCATTCCAAGGTATCCCACAAATTCCTGTTGGCCAAACAACTATACCACAAATACCTTATCAAGGCCAACAAATCCAAAGTCACCCTTTATAATCTTACCAAGTTTTTCATGGAACTGGGCAACCTGGTCTTGGTTATCCTGTTTATAAAACTCCTCCTTATCCCGCTGGAAAGCAAGTCCCCATATCTCAACCCATTCCATCGTATCCAGGATACCCTCCACCACCGGTTAACCTTTATACACAAGGTCAACCTCCTCAACTGGACTTTAATAGGAAATTGTTATTAATTGCAATGTTAGAGTTACCAGATCTCTCCTGGTTAACGAATGATCTAATTGTCATTCTCCTTGGTGGTCGATTATTCCAACCAAATTTTCAAGTGAGATTCTGAAGTTTAATGGAAACCCTGGAGAAGATCCATAAAATCATGTCATGACCTATCATTTATGGTGTTCGTCAAACTCCTTAAATGGTGACTCCACTTGTTTATGACTTTTCCAGCAAACACTTACTAGTTCGACAACTAAGTTGTATGTTGAATTACCTAGAGCCTCATTTAACAACTTTAATGCATTGGAAACCACGTTTCTAACCCATTTCCAATTAGCCATCCATTATGAAACTAGTACTAAGCTTTTGACCTCCTTAAAGCAATTTGACTCTACTCATATATCCGATTATATACATGAGTGGAGACGTCGACGTTAGCTGGTCAAAATTTATTTTCTTGATCAGTTATTCACAGAATGGTTCATTAAATCCTTGCTACCTTCTATAATTGAAGACGTTGCCAAAGGTGGAGTTGTTACTGAAGAGCAAGTCATTGCTCGTGCTGAATATTCGGATTTAATTTACATTTGATCCATCACACTCTATGACAAGATACCCAATGCTCTACAACCTTCAGATATTGTTCCACCTGCTCCTTCAAAGTAATCACATGTTTTTGATGACGTGATTGCCTCTGTTGGTCAACAGTGAGTGAGCAAATCTTATACTCAAACTAATTTGAAATCTTATCCAACTGTGACAAATCAAAGTCACTCTAATCATGCTTCTGTGACTACAATTATAATTATACCTATCTCATCAAACACCCTTGAATAGTGGCTTGCAACCGCCAATTACAATTTACACAACCAATTACAATATACTATTCGCACTATTAAAAGAGGAGCATCAACAAAAAATCTTTTCTATAAATTTAGCAAGATTTTTTTTTAATGTAATTTATGTTGATGCTTTTTGGAATGTAATTTAAGTTAAAGTTCAATATATAAATTTAAGTGGGTTTTTTTGCAAATGTAATTTAAGTTGGTGAGGAATGTAAATTACAAAGGTTGGTGTATAAATCTAATTAGTGCCTTTTTTTTGGAAGTAAATTAAGTTTTGTCAAATATATATTATATAATATATATATATATATATAATATATATATATATATTATATATATATATATATATATATATATATATAATATTTTAATTTATCAAAAGTTTAAATACACATAATGTTTAGAGAATTTTATTAATTAACCTAGATTAATCTTAACTCTGGATCTATCGAATGTCCCCTAAGGAATCAAATCTCTTGAGGTGAAAGTCTCTTTTAGAGTGAAAAGAGATTTGATCCTTCTCAGGGCTTGGTAGATTCATATTTAAAATGGATCTACATTGATTTAATTATTAGCTTTTAAATGAGCTACATTAGAAAACAATACCAGTTAAAATGTTAACATTACAATATCTCTACCATACTGAGTCCTAGATTTTTTATTTTTTATTTTTATAGAATCAAAATGTTAAACATTACAACATATTTACCACATTGGATTGGATAGCTTGTCTCTGTACAATAAACATTACAACATCTCCATCATAGTGGACTAGAAAGCACCTCTTCGCCCAAAAAGTTTATTTTGGATTTTTGTTAGAGTGTAATTTTTATAAAGGGAAAATGTAAAATGAGTCTGTATATTTGGGTTATAATATTATGGATTTGTGTATGTTATAGTGAGTGATATTTATCAAATGAAAATGTGCAAATGGATTTTATGTGACTTTTTGATATTATGATGTGTTATACGATATTTGCAAAACAATTTATCTCCTTAATGAAGATGAAATTATATTCATACATCTGAAAATAAATATCAACTTTTAATTAACACAAGTTGAATAGTATGGTTGAAAGGTAATGTTTTTTACATTTTAGATATATATTTTTTTAATATTAGAGGAGAATTATAATATTTTACAATAGTTAAATATTATGCTTAATTGATCCCTAAAAAATTCAAATCTAATGATCAAATGTTCAACTTACTTCACATATTTCTCATGTGGCCATATTCCTTCACATATAACTATTGAATAGAGAGAGATATTGACTCTATGCAATGTTGACTTATAAAATTGGTGATGAAAATGAAGTTCATCCTCAATGGAACTTAATAGTGGACTTATATATTGAGTTGTCGAATGAATTTAACCATACATGTGGTCATCATATCTTTTCTAACCACAACTTGCTCCCAAACATTAAGGTCAAGAGGGGTGCACTTATCAACGCTATCCATAAGTTTTAAAACTCGGTGAAAATAAAACAACATGTGTGATCTCCTTACATCTCCCAATGTGGTTTCAAGTGTATAGTTTAAAATTAACAAGCATGGAGGTTTATAATTTGTCAAGCAAAGTGTTATGTTTAACCCTCCCAAAAGAGGGCATCATCATGGTTACATAGATGAGTTGGACATAAGTCAATGGAACAAGCTTTTATCTTTTATTATTATCTATTTCCATCTTGGTATTCGTTGATGACAATAATTGTTTTTTTTATTAGCTAGACATTTTTTAGGGGAATCATGAATCTAATATTATGCAGTCACACAAAACACAATAGTTTTCTTCACATAATTGCCTACACATGTATTCCATGGAGCTTGAGCAACTCTCATTCATGAGAACCTGTACAAATAATTCTTATATATGATGACAAAAATGACAATTCTTAAAAGTTTAAAATTCTTGTTAAAATAAAAAACAATATTTAACTAATTGAAAACTCTTGGAATCATGTATCTTGATCCATCACATGTTAAGGTTCCTCATGTACAATAATATTCTTAAAAGTTAATTAATACATTCATCGTCTCTTTATGAGGAATGAAACTTCATGTTGAGAAAAAAGGAGAAATACTATACATTTTGGCATATTCCCCTTTCTTAGTACAAGTATTCAAAGATTAACTATTATAAATGGGGTATAGTTGCCTAAAAGAAGAAAATGTCACTTTTCAATGTCAATATGTTATTGGACTTTGTAAATAGTGATATATGGGATTTTTGTTTAATAAGAAATCAACTGTATAATATTCCATTTTATATTATTAGAGTGTATAACAATATTTTTTATTATGTGTGAGGCATGTTATAAAGTGTTCAAAATTTTGTGGAGGACTAATGCCTAAAGGAAATATTTTAGTGATGGATTTTTGAAGTTTATTTTTTAATAAAAATTTAGAGTTGAGTCAAAAGAAATTATTGCAATGCAATGAATAAAATAGAGTTAAAGTGTTGAGTAATTTTATTAATAACAAAATATTTGAACCAAAGTGGGTAGTAACATAGATGAATATACAACCATAAAAGGAATCCTTAACAAGCCAAGAAGTGTTGAACAAGAACATATCTAGTCTCGCAGATATGAAATCTACACCTACCCTCTTGTTATTACAAGTGTGTTTCCTAGACCTGGTTTTGATGTCCTCAAAGCTTCATTCCTAACCAATGTCTTCACAATCTTGATCCTTGATTATGGCTCCTTCTTTTGCTTGTTATTCAAAATAAAATTTAAATCCCCTTAATTAATCCTATTAAGAGGATTTGATATAACAACAAACTGTTTGAACAAAGTACCTATAATTATAATTTTCCATGTAATTATTTGGGGCATATGAATTTTTTATTTGAGAGGTGAAATTGACATCAACTTACCTAAAAATTCAATATAATTTATAAATATATAATACCATTATAAACATATGGTATAATGATATGATATAATTGCATGACATCATGAGATACATTTGTCTTACATTATAATAAATTCAACACCCCTTAATCTTAGTTCTTTTGAAATCCTCCTTATGTATCTTAGCATTTTTTTTATTTCTTGAAGGAGAAGAGTTAGTGTAAGATTTTGTTTTTTAATTAAATGTTTTAGACTCTTTATTCTTTCTTGGTCCACAAGGGCCCTTAAACTCCCTTGATAATAACTTCATGATTTGGGGGTTTGATTACTTTATTCACTAATTTTTCTTACTATTTCACATTTTCCATGAGCCTTGATTTTATTTACTTTGAGTTCCATAATTTCATCTTTCTTTGCTTTTATCCTAGGATTTTTATGCTACCTTTCATATTCTCTCAAAGAAGATGGGGTAATCTAGGACAATCAAAAAGGGTGAAAGCAAATGGCAAAGGAATATTCCATCCCTTCATAGGATAGCTATGCATTTTTCCATCATTATTTGTGTTTCTTATCAAGCCCTTGTGAGCGTGTCATGAAATGGCTACTTACGAGCATTTTTTGTATGGGAACAATATTTGCTAGGATGAATTTCCCCTTCTTACTCATTTTAATGTGTTGGTTTGTTTTATCAATTATCATTTATTTATTTTCTCAACACTCATACTTATTCTGAATACATAATACTTCATGAATTTTTCCACGAGTTTATGTATAAGTTTGTCATTTGTCATTTGTGGACCTCTAACTTTTTAAAAGTCATCTCCTTATTCATTTTAGAACCTAGTTTAGGTTGTCATATTCTCCATATAGAATCATTGGAAAATGTTTGTACTCATAACAAAACTCACATTTATTATAATCAAGTTTTTACACATGGATCTAAGATCTTATTTGAATTTTAATCACAAATAAGCCACTTTCATAAATATACTTCAATAGGCATTTGAGTGCATGCATATATCCATAATGGCTTCACATATGTTTATGTATTTGCCAAACATGTCTTTTGTTAGGGATAAGGTTGTTCATTCCATGGTTGTAAGGGAAGAAAAGTAATCTGAGATGAATTATTTGGGACTCCTTCTTCAAGGTCAAAATCCAATGACTAACATTTTTGGTAAAACCCATTATCTATGAGGAGAAAAACCCCCCTCCATTTATTTATTTTATTTTATTTATTTATTTATTTATTTTTTTTTTTATTTTATTATTTATTATTATTATTATTATTATTATTTTAATTTCACTTCAACTAAAAATGAGAAACAAAAATATTTACAATAGTACAAGTGTCTTCCCTTTCCTTGTGTGAGTGGAATCCATTGAGCTTGAAGCCATCCCTCAAATACTTTTGGACATGGCCATACCTTATTTACTTTCCCAAAGAGGGGAATTTATGCAAATAAAAGGGCACTGGTTTAAGAAATCTCACATGTATCCACATAAGTCCTTCTCTTCTCTTTTCTTGACAAAAAAATGGTTGGTTTACTTCTTTAGTATGGTTATTTCGTTTTTTGCAATAAATATAGTTGTAACATTTAAGGTTTCTATTTCTTACCCTGTAGGATGGGATTAAGAAGAGAAGGGGATTAAACAATTATTCACTTACATAAAAAGAATATAAAAAGAGTAAAAAATAATGTAAAAAAGTTGGAAAATTTAAATTGAAAGTTTAGTTTAATTTTTTATTTATTTATTTTTTTTATTTTTTTTTTACACAATCAGCGATTTTTTTTATATTGCAAAAAAGAAAAGGAGTGATCTCCTTGTACATTCGGAAGGAGGCTGGTTCAAGTGTAGTGCACAAAATGGGAACGCAGTCCCAGCATCCGCACTTGCAGCCTTAGTTCTATAGAAATCCAAAACTAGTATGGCATATTGCCTTACAAACTGTCCTAGGAGAACACTGTATTTACACTGCATTATACGAAAGACAAGATCACCAGAATTTATTTACTGATTCCTCTTGCCGAGGGCGACATTTCTTATTGTTCCTGGTGGATGTTTCCCCTTGTCGACTTTGATTGAGGGTCTTGATGTACTCGACTATTTCTTCAAGATGCTTACATTTGTCTTTTAGATCTTCTATTTCAGCTCTTTGTTTATCTATGTCCCTTTGCATGTACACATTGTCTCTCTTCATTTCTTCCCTGAGGTCCTTTAAAGCTTGGTTAAACCTTCTAATCATGAACCTATCGGCCCTGCAAGTTGGGCAACTATCATTCTTTTTTGCTCTCTCTAACAGATTGCAAGCCATTGTATTTCTTTGAGTTACTGTAAAGGCTGTGTCTTTTTTGCTCCCTGTGATGGCCCTCTTACTTTGATGTGCTTTGCTTGTTCCTCTGTTCTTGTTGAACAACGTGCTGGCTGATGGAGTCCACTTAATGAAAGATCCCCAAAGCTCTGAAAGAACCAAAAACTGGTCCTGCTTTGTGTTCCAATAACAGTCCAAGAAGTTGTCTTGAGATGAGTAGTTAGCCAAAAGATACTGATGATGCGAAAGCCAGAGGATGTATAGAGACTTTGACTCCTGAAAACCAGGAGACTGAGGACACTAAGGAAATGTAACTGCTCTCAAGATGAGGGTAATTCTTAATAACCGAAGCCTATGAATTAAACAAAGAAGAGCAGCGTTGAAGTGGAGAATGGCTAATATGAGGTTCTGAGTGTTTGGATTATGAGCAAGAGATAAACTGAAGGTGCAGTAAGCTGGGGGAGAGCTCTGAAAAGAAACTAAAGATAGCAAGGTTATACCACTCTGAGATAAATTGAGCCTGAATATACGAATTAAAGGGTCGGGAGGCAGAAGATTGCGAGCTGTTAGAATCTTCAGGATGGCATGGGATCCTCAGGAGGACTGCGAGCAAGGGGATACACAGAAATCAGATCTTTTGATAGGTAGCCTGAGTGTGGATAAGCTGGACTTTCTAGATAATGAAAATGACTGTGCTCTTTGACCAATTTATTGACCTTAGAGCGGAAGATTAACCTACTACTATAGGTGAAAATCATGATGTAGCTCACCTTTGCACTTGTACAGCTGCCCGTTGTAGAACACCTTGCACTTGTGTGAAATTTTCGATCCTAAAGCTTGTGACTAATATGACTAATATCATCTTTGCTCAGAGGTCAAGGACGCCTGTGATCCTTGTCAAACATGCTATGAAGATTTTTGGGGATTGAGTTGATTTTGTGCTCTGATTCTTGCAGTTTACACTTGAGATCCACTGATAACAAATCTTTTTTGTATTCTGCAGGCAATCTGAATCTAGGAATGAAGATTTGATCATCTTTATTTTTCCTTTTGTTATGCTTCTTTCCACTTTCTCCTTTCTCAGACCTCATCATAGTTGTGGAAATCATGGTATGTTTACTATATAGACTTCGTTGTTTTCCTTGATAGTCCTAACTACTCTTGCAAGTGCTTTGTTGGTGTAGTTATCTGCTTCCTTGTTTTGATTTCTCAACACATGATTGAAAATTGTTTTTCCCAAAATTTGTATATTTGATATGATCCTTTGAAAATTTTTATTAATAGCGATATTATTGAAGTCCTTTTCATTTACCATTGTTGCTATGATGATTGTCGAGTCTCCTATAATTATAGGATTCTTGATCGCAAGTTTTTTTAATAGTCTTGTGCCTAAGAGAAGGCTATATGCTTCCGCCTTGTTGTTTGTCATTTCTTTGAGACTCCATTCATAAATAATAATTGTTTTCTCATTTGGATCTATAATTACTCCACCTACCTCGACTTTTCTTGGGTTATTCTTTGATGCCCCATCGAAAAAAAGATTGAATCTTTTTTGTTTTTTCCTCCATTCTTCCAATTCTTTGTCGTCCAACCTTAAATTCCAATTCTTGGCTGTGAGAGCTTTTTCTTTTTTGTTGTTGCTTCTATCTTTTTTTCTAATATTGCTTTACTGTACCAATCTTTCTCTTCTTGCTATAGGTTGTTCTGATCCACATTTGACATTCCATTGTAGCTTGTTATTTCTGATACTAGACTCCAAGTTTTTGAAAGAATCTTATCTATTCTTGGTTTTTGTTCTTTGAATATACATTTGTTTCTGGCTAGCCAAATTTTCCAGCACAGTGTTGAGGGGAGGCAATTCCAGATCCTGCTTATTGTGGCCTTGTTTCTCTTTGAATATGGGTAGCTCTTCTCCCAAGTTTTATAATGTGCTGATAATTGATTTGAAAATTTTATATTTATTTTCAGCGGACTCGTTATCTGGGTCCAACATTCTCTAGCCACCCTACAATTCATGAAGAGGTGTTGAATTGTTTTTTCCTCCATTTGACACATGACACATCTAGAAGGCCCTTGTATTCCTTCTTTTTTTTAATTTTCATAGGTTAGAATTTTCCCTTAAAGAAGAGTCTAAATGAAAGCTTTAATTTTAGGGAGGCATTATATTTTCCAAGTTACCTTCCAAAGACTCCAATGTTGTTGGTTTTTATTTTCTTGTAGGATGTTGTACCCAGATTTCACTGTGTATTCCCCTCCATTTGGGTCCCATACAAAGTCATCTTGATCCTCTCTGTTAATGGGAGCTGCTCCTAATAAATGAGATTTTAGTTTCTCTCATTGACCTTTTAATCTTTTTGGAATTGTTGGTAGTTTCCATTCAAGCCAGTTATCATGGTCCCATTCAGAGATTGAATATAAAGTATTTATCCTTCTCTCTTCCATCCAACAATGGAGTCCTCTTAGGTCCTGATTAAGATTTAGAGGAACTCTTTCCATTATTTGATCCTCCCAAATTGCAATTGTTTTGCCATTCCCTGGGTTTTTAGAAATTTTATCTCTAATAAGGGGAATTATCTTCTTTACAAGTTTCCATACTTATGTGCAAGGCCTGACTGGAATGGATTCAATTATCAATTTTGTTCTATGATGATTTAGATATTTCATGGCTAAAATTTTTCCCACCAGCATTCCTTTCCACTTATCATTCTCCAAATTATTTTTATCCCTAAAGCAATGTTCATTTGACCTGGTAGGCGGATTGTTAGACCTCCTTTTTCATAAGGGAGGGTGACTTGCTCCCATCATACTAGGCTGAATTTGTTATTCTCTTGTTTTCCTCCCTGCCATAGGAAACTTCTTATTATTATTTCCATTTGCTTGTGCACACTTGCCAGGGCCATAATGATTACATATTGATAAATGGGAAGGGCTAAAATAAGTGCCTTAATCATGATCACTCTACCTGCCAAATTAAGCCACATCACTCCCCAATTCTGAATTTTATCCTTCATCTTTTCCACTTGTTTGCCCCATAATTCCGATTTTACATTTTCCTTAGCTAAGGGCAGCCCACGGTATGTAAAGTGAGTCCATCTTGCTTGTATTGGAATTTCTAAAATTTGTGATATTTGTTGCATAGATCATGGAGAAGTGTTCCAGCTGTATATTATGCATTTAGTATTATTTAACATTCCTCCAGAATCTTGAAGAAAATCATCCAACAGTTTTTTAAATCTTCTTGCTATTATGCTTGATGCCCCTCCCATAAGAAGGGTGTCATCTGCAAATAGTGAGTGATTTACATTTTTAACCCCTCTTGCTATCTGTATACATGTTATTGTTTTTCCCTTCTCTAATTTTCCAGTGCTGTACTTAAATTTTCTGCCATGATGATATAGAGGAATGGGGATAGAGGACAACCTTGTCTTAGCCCTCTTGTGCTCTGAAAATATTTACTGGGCCTTCCATTTATTAGAGGGGCTATCCATGGGGTTGATATACAAGCCTAGATAATCTCTATTATATCTGTTGAGAAGCCAAATTTTTTGAGTACTACTGCTAGATAATTATGATTAACTCTATCAAAGGCATTTGCCATATCTAACTTTACTGTCATTCCTTTCTCTTTCCTTTGAATGCTGCCGTGAATAGCTTCTTTAACTTTGATCACATTGTCTATGATTTGTTGTTTGGGAACAAAGCTGCCTTGATTTTCCGATATGATTTCCGGAAGAATTTTCTTGATTCTATTTGCAAGAATTTTGGTGATTATTTTGTAAGAAGAATTGCAAAGAGAAATTGGTCTATATCTATTGAAATTTATTGGATTGGACTCTTTGGGTATGAGTGCCAAGAAGGAGGATTTTGTATTTCCTCTGATTTATTTTTTTTTGAAAAGCATTTTTGATCATTCTCATAAAATCTTTTTTAATAATATCCCAGTGTTGTCTGTAAAAAGCCATTGTAAACCCATCTAGACTCGGAGCCTTTTCAGGGTGCAAACTCCAAACTGCTTCCTAACTTCATTCTCAGTAATCCCTTTACTTATTTCTGTGTTTTGCTGGTCACTTATTTTTTTAGTTATGTGCTGCAAAAAGTCTTCATTAACTGCTTGTTGATCGTTTGCTATAAGTAGATCTTTGAAGTAATTGTGAGCTGCAATTTTTAATTCTTCAGCTCCCTTTATCTCTTGCCCATCTACTTGAATCTGTTCAATCTGATTTCTTGCCCTTCTTATTTTCATAGAATTATGAAAGAAAGTTGTGTTTTTATCTCCGGATTTCAGCCAGAGACATCTAGACTTCATTCAGATTTCTTCTTCTTCTTTTCTATTTTTCTTGTAAATTTCCAAGAAGATTTCTTTTTCTTGTAGATAATCTTGTTTGCTTTCTTCTTTGTTTTCTTTTTCTTATGAATGTTGCCCATTTTTTTTTGTAAATCTGTTTTCCTAGCTTTGTCTTGAATGTCATTTTCTCTTGCCCAAATTTTTAAATGCAACCTTAAATTTTTTAGCTTTGTTTCCCAAACATAATGGGGAGACCCAGTGATGCTTTTTGTCCATCTCTCTTTGATTTGGTTTCCAAATTCATCTTCGATGTCCCAACTCTCATTGTATCTAAAAGGGAGTGGACCTTGATTTTCCAAATTACCCATGCTCAATGCCACCGGCTTGTGATCTGAAGCTAATGTGTGGACGATCTTGCTTTTTGCAGAAGTGAAATCAACTGCTATGTTTTCTTGTACTAAGATTCGGTCCAACCTTTCCTTGATATTATTCTTGCTTATTCTTTTATTACTCCATGTGTACTTCCAATTGCTTGGAGGATCATTAGGATCTTCCAAGGGCCTAAAGGGATTCGTAGATGTGTGGAGTGGAGAGATAACCTTTAATGAGGGTTGAGTAGTAGTCTCATTTGGTTCTTGAAGTTTGGGGGGAGTTGATATGTGCTGCTTATTGATGGGGTTTTTCCTTTTAACTTGTTCCCATGTGTTCTCTTGTTCTTCTACATTTTCAATCTCTTTTTTTTAAGACATCTATTAGCAAAATGACCATACTCATGACATATCTTGCATTTGAATGGTATCTGCTCGTAGTCCAACTATTGTATGTGCGTCCATTGATCTACCTTGATCTTTATTGCCTCTGGGAGGCATTTTCCAATGTCTACATCCACACATATTCTTGCACATGCATGCATGTTTTCCTTTGGTTTGCATCTGTCTATATACTTTCCCACTGCATTTCCTATAGATTTGATTGAATCATCTCCCCAACAATGTAGCAGAAGGTGTGGTAGTCTGACCCAGACTGGGACTGTGCTTGGCACGTCCATTTCTGGATCAAAGTCTGGAGTCCACCGATTTAAATATAATCCTCTGGAATCCATGAAGTATGGTCTGTTTCTGAAGATCAAATCTCTGTCTTCCTTTGATTCTAAGAGGAAGGTATAATATCCCCTTCCACAAAATCGTATTGCTATTTTCCCCTGAATGGTTGCATTCCAATTTCTTTCGACCCATTTTTGCACTGATTTGGGTGATGGCCATAACCCTATGAACTGCCCAACTAGTCCACATTCTGCCAATGAAAGAGATGCTCTTTTAGGGAGAGCAGGTGGGAGACAAATCTCTGGTCTTTCCTCGAGCTTCTTTACAAATTTTTTGATTGTTGACCTGTTCCTTGGAGCTTCGTTCGTAGCAATCAGGGACGTGAATGCTTCTTTATTTTCTTCAGTTCTTTGGTGTTTGGAAGAGAGGGGATCACCCTCCTCATGGGGGTGCATGATCAGAGAAGACTCAGCAGTAGGAGGTTGTTGAGAGAGGCCTGCAAAAACAAGGAGGCGACTAAGTCTACGCAGCTCAGGCAGACTTGTGCACGTCAACCTTTGTATTTAGATTTAAAATTAAAAGTTATATTAATATAAAATTAGGGAATATCTTACTATGAATATATAATATATAATATTTATGATAAGTTTTATCACCTTCTAGTGAATTTGCTTGATTGTAACTTTTTCAATGGATAGGGAAAACCTTATCCATCAACAATCTTTGAAACTTTTTGAAGAACCCTTTTTGGCAGTATATCTTCCTCCCCTTATGTCAGTTGAAGGACTTGTGTACCCTTCCTAGAGAAGGGACATCGCTAGCACTAGATTGTGGTTTTTCTCATTAGTGTTCTCTTTGGTTGTAATCACTTCCTCAAACCTACATTGAAGGTCCATAATCGCCATGGAGTTTTTCGATAACCAGAAGGAAAAACCTTATTCTACTATGTTTAGATCTTTTCTTGGTGGAAAATGCCTGAAGAAGAGTAGGTTTGTGAAAATAGTTTAAGCTATCCTTGAGTTGGATATGCCTCTAGAGTTGAAGAGGAAATCCATAATGCTGCACAAGGAAGATCTTATTGAAAAGTTTACAAGAATTTTCTCGACCCTCTCGAAGTCCAAGTATGGATCTCAAAGCACCAAGCTATTGTCCCATGTCAAATCTTTGGTTATTATTGTGTCCAAGATTATTATTATTTTTTATTTGACAACCAGGAAGAATAGGATAAATATTCAAATCAAGTCCCTACTTCATCAATTTGAAGGGATAATTCCTTACTCACTAGACCTTGGACTTTGATTCATTTGTGAAAATATCAACTATCCTAGTGCGAGTGAGATTTCCACATCTCCCAACCCTTTTATAAGACAAAGATTCTCTTAAATCCAGTGGAAACAATTTGGGTCATTATATAAATCAGGCTTATCTTAAAAGGAATATTTACTCTTGTGCTAGAATTTGGTTAGAAATAGATCTAGAAAAGGGTATGCCAAAGGCAATCTAATTCAATATGGAGGGTTGGAGATATGCATAGACCCTTGAAGATGAATAAATTCTCTTTAGGTGTAATTCTTGTCATAATTATTGTCACTTTGTAAGAGTTCGTTAAAAAATCCAAGAAATAAGACATCATTTGAAGTAGGGCCTTGTTTCCTTAAACAAAGAACATGATCCAAATAAACAAGTATCTAGAATGTATAAAAAGTGATAACCCAAGGGATATTTGTGTGCAAAAGGACCTCCCAACCAACAACATATTTGAGGTACTTGAGCAAGAGGATGAGGAAAATGAAATGGTGGAAATAAATAAAATTGATCCACCAAATCGAGAGGAACCCACAAGAATCGAAGCCCATGAGGACCAACTGGAAGTGGTAGAGGAAATTTCAAAGACTCGGTCACTTTCTTCAATCAAAAGCTCATATATTTCAATATCAAACAATTTGAAGGCATCTACACTTATGGTTTTAACACCCTCCCTATTACACGTCATTTTGTGACATCCAATCAAATGGCCTTGAAACTGGATCAATCAACATCCATTAACATTGTTCATTCATCCCTTTCAAAGCCAAGAGCATCCTCTCACTAAAAGTTCCAAGAATTATGGTTTAAACAAATAAAAAACCTAATTTTTGGACCCATCGCACTTAGCCTTCATGCAGACTTCATTGTTGCAAGTTATACATAGAGAAACAACACTGACCAATGCATGTTGCTTACAGCAAGTGTGATGGCCCATGGAATTTAGTAAAAATAAAAAATGATTTTGAATCTTCTCTTTCTAGAAGCTTCTCAAGTGGTTTTAACTATTTGTTGTTTGAATACATCTTGAACTCCTACTCTTGAGGTCTTATCTCTTATCCCTAGAAATTATCCTCCCTCTAATGAGGATCTAAGGGTAAATCCCAAGCCGCCTCTTTTACCCTATAAATTCACTGCCTCCCACGGAGTATGGGTTGGATTTTGGAGACTCTTATTTATGCCCTGATGTTGTTTCTTTGTGCCTAAGGATCGATTATCCATCCATGCACTTGAGTTGTGATTTAAGTCTTTCTTTGTGGCAAAGGAAGGACAAGATAATTGGGAGACATCTACAAGGTCAAGATCCGAAAGGGTTACATATTATCCTACATTCATTAATATAAAAAGTGTTTTCTTTTCCTATATATATGTCTCATTTTTGCATATGTAGATCAATGCCTTCTTGGCTCATTGTTTAGAGATGTTTGTATGTGTCATTTCTATATTTTGGTTCTCGTGCTTTTTTTTAGTTGTTTTGTAGGTTCCAATTTTATTATTTGGATTTGGAGCTAGAGCTTACAAGAAAGGAGAAGAGGAGATATTGCGTTGGATTTCAGGTAAGTATTTCTTCCATATTCTAAACTTTCTAAGGAAAATATAAGCCCTTTTGTCTATGTTGTTTCTAGATCAAGCCACTAGATCTAGGAAGTTTTCTTTTGTCCATAGAATGAAATTATTTGTCAAAACTTGGTGACCACACTAGGGAATGAGACGCTCCTTTACTTATTTCCCTTGCCTAGTATTTTAGGACCTTTGACAATGACACTTTTTGACTTGTTTAGACAGTTATAAGTCTTAAGAAACTGTAATTTTTAGGTGGTAGTGTTTCTTTTTTTCCTTTTGAGTAAAATCAGCCCCAACACACATTTTGTTCTGAGGCAGAGCGACCCAGCCGACTTCTCTCTCTTTGTAAGTGTGATGACTCACATTGGTTGTCATATATAGATTGCGATGGTTCTGTAGGATGCAAATATTTGCATTTGTATGCCTTTCTCTTAGTTCTTTTTTGATTCCAGTGATTTTTCGTGAGTCTCTCAACTGATCAATGTCTATGCAATGTGAGTAGTCTATTTAAATTTGAGTCTGATTTCCTTTTGATGAGAGTTTGATTGTTTTTGTTTCTTCTTGTCAATTAGGGTTTTTTTATCACTTCTCTTGATTGTTGATTTGATAAAATCTTTTCATATTACAATTTTAGTTTGTGTGAATTCTTTTAATTCAATAATCTAGTCTCATTTCATTTTTCATTGCATTTGAAAATTGAAAAGGAAAATAAAATAAAATAAAATCATTTTCTTCATGCATTAGGGCTTTGAATTGAATTGGAATAGTACATTTAAAGATATTAATTAGGAATTTCTTGTTTGTTGAATCACTGTTTGAAAATTCTTCCTTCCCTTAGATAGATCTTGATTGAATGAAAAAGAGTTATTTTAATCATGCTAGTTGCATTATAGGAAGTTCAGGTGAATTCATTTCCTGAGCCTTGAAACTGAAACTTTAATCAAGATCAACTTTGGAATTTATTCAATTAACCTAAGGAGCACTTGGAATATTAATGACACACATAGTGGTCTACGCTAGAAAACGTGTTCCGGTGTCGTTAAACATAGTTGTTGTTGTTACTTTCCAGCGTTACATCCCGATGATGGTTGTTTTTTACGTACATTGTAGTATATCAGAATTTTCTTCCACATACCTTCGAGTATATAGGACGATGCTCCACATACATCTGAGTATATCAAAACATCCACATCATACAGTTACACATTAGACAACACTAGTACGGACTGTGCTTCCACATACCTCCAGATATATTTTGGAAGTCTGCACTAGGTTGCAATCCTGCCATAGGTAACCAAGCCAGACGCCTTGTTAATTGTGATACGTAGAACAAAGCATTCAGGGAGATTTCCTTCACATACCAACAACAGTAGGTAGAAGTTCACAATGACTTAGAAAACCCTTTTTCCTAGTTACCCCTTTTTATTTTTATTTATGTCTTTATTTTTCTAAAATTAATTAATTCGTCCTGGAAGAACACCCTAAACACCCCTGTCTTTGCGTAGAATGCAAATATTTCCTCCTCTACCTCCATGGGAAACACCTAGTTGTCGTAAGAACAAGAAAATACAAACTATTGAACCTGGTACATCGGAAGCTACCCCTTCTGGAACCACATCTAGGATTAATCAACCAGAAAAATCAATTCCTACCGAACCTGAAATTACATCTTTACAAACTTGTGAGTTTGAAGTAATGGAAACTAAAACTCTTGAGTCATTATAACCTAAAATCATTGAACCTATATTTGTAAATTCAGACACTTTACAACCTGAGGTTATACAACCTACGGAAGCACAAATAACTAAACCAACTACTTCAGGAACTTATTCTTCTTTTTTTCTACCTTTATCTTAACCACAACCTGTGTTTTTTGGTCCTGATGGAGAACCACGTCCACCTTGTCTTTTAAGTATTGAGGAAATTCCTCAGGAAGAGTCTTATTGACCTTGATCTCCTGTACGATTTACATAGAATCCTCTTTATCAAGGCTTTCCTTTTGGTACCCTTGATACTCATTTACAAGCTCCTTTACATCAAACTCCTCATTTTAATTCACCTTTGAACTTTCCTCAGAAAATTTCTTTGAAAAGTGTAACCATGTCTAAGTCCAACAATTTCTCGACCTGTATCTTCTATCATGAGTGAATTGACCAAAGTTGTAACAAATTCTATGTTTGCCACTTCATTAGAAAATCACTTGTTTGGTCGTCTGTCTGTGCCACCTAGCTACCAGTCATTGTCTGGGACATTTCTTGGTGTGTTGACTAGTCCTTGGACTTCTCATTTACCATCTTCATCTAGAATACCATTTGTCCCTCCTTAATGAGTGCCTAATAACCTATTCAACCTATTACACCCCAACCTCCTTTAGAGCAGTAATATGGTGTGTTTCTTAGTGGATTAGGACACCTACAACAACCTACCCCATCCTATACTTGGTACCCTCCCCCTAGGGGGCAGTTTCCTCTATTCACTCCTTATCCTTCAACTAGGGGTCAACCTATAGCTAGAATTTTCTCGTCTGCTGATCAAATGCGACATGTTGGTGCTCTACCTTATTCGAGTCCTCTTCCTATGGGTTCCCCATTTACAGGAATGGTTGCTCCTCCTTGGAATCCTACCTTGTCTATTCAACTTGGTTTGGTCTTAACTCAAATCATGACCTCTCAACCTACTCTGATTATGCCTCAGGTTCCTACTTGTCAATTTGTTCTATCCATACCTCAACCTACCCAAGTTATGCTTCAAATGAGTCAACTTGTTCAGGTTGTATACCAAATACAAACTAGTCAAATGATATCAAGTATTTCTCAAATTCCCTCTACCCACCCTATTCAAGGTGTATTACAAACTCGATTTAACCCACTTGGTTAAACTATTCCATAGATGTGAGTTAACCAACCTGTTCAAAGCATGCCACATGTGTCAACTAGTTAGCCTAGTATTGGAATGATGCAAATTCCAGTTGGGCAATCATCCCAAGGCATTCCACAGATTCATGTTGGCCAAACAACTATACCACAAACACCTTATCAAGTCCAACATATCCAAAGTCAAACTTTCCAATCTTACCAAGGTTTTCATGGAACTAGGCAACTTGGTCTTGGTTATCTTGTTTACCAAACTCCTTTGTATCTCGAGGGAATGAAAGTGCCCATAACTCAAGCCATTCCATCATATCCAAGATACCCTCCACCACTGGTTAACCTTTACCCCCAAGGTCAACCTCCTCAAATAAACTTTAATAGGAAATTATTGCTCATTGCAATGCTAGAGTTACCAGATCTCTCTCGGCTAACAAATGGTCGGATTTGACATTATCCTTGGTGGTCATCTATTCCAACCAAATTGTCAAGAGATTCCAAAGTTTAACAAAAACCTTCGAGAAGATCTGTTAAATCACATTGTGGCCTATCATTTATGGTCTTCATCGAACTCATTAAATGATGACTCCATTCGTTTACGACTTTTATAGTGAACTCTTACTGGTTTGGTAGCAAAGTTGTATGTTGAGTTGCCTAGAGCTTCATTTAAAAACTTTAATGCATTAGAAACCATGTTCTAACCCATTTCCAACTACCCATTTGTTACGAAATTGGTACTAAGATTTTGACCTCCTTAAAGAAATATAACTCTACTCATATATTTGATCATATACATGAGTGGGTGCGTTTATGCTGTCTGGTCAAAATTTATATTTTTGATCAATTGTTGGCATAATGGTTCATTAAATCCTTGTTTCCTTCTATAATTGAAGATATTTCCAATGACGAAGTTGTTACTGAAGAGCAAGTCATTGCTCATGCTCAATATTTGGATTTAATTTACACTCAATATGACACACTCTATGACAAGATACCCAATGCTCCACGACCTTCGAATATTGTTCCACCTTCTCCTTCAAAGGAATCACATGGTGTTGATGGCGTGATTGGTTCCATCAGTCAACAGTCAGTGAGCAAATATTCTAATCAAACTAATTCGAAATATGCTCCAATTGTGATCAATCAAAGCCCCTCTAATCTTGCTCCTGTGAGTACTTCCAAGATAAATGTTGTTCAAGCAACAAAAGGAAAATATTAGAAACCTAGAAGTAAGAAAAAGGGTAAAGGTAAGAACAAACAGGAAAACCCTCCACAGGATAAGCAGAAGAATCAGTCTCCCGATGAGAAGCATAAGCAGCGTTACCCTTGTCTTATCTATAATGACAAGCATTTCACCAAGGATTGTCCATGTCAAGCAGAAATCAATTGATTTTTGAAAGCTCCATCCACTGCACCTCCCACATTGATAAATCCTTTCCCCAACCAAGAGATGAAAATGGTTTCCCAAGATGCATCCTCTTATTCCCAAAACGCTTCCAACGTATTCATGTGTCAAAAAGATGTCTCGGTGGCCACTAGAAACAAAGATTGTAGTAATCTGAATCCTTAAACTAGAAAGGTTATTGATCAACCTTCTAGTTCTACTCCACCCACATATGGTCCTCTCCAAATCAAGAAAACTAATCTTGAGCTGAATATTAAACCTCCCAAAGGGGTGATTCGTAAATTATCATTTAACCCCCATGTGAGAGCTACAAAAAACTATAACATAGCTGAAGATTTAACCCAATCTCCTTCAATTATGTCTACTCTCAAGGTTTTGCAGAATTGTCTTGCTTAGAGGAAATCGGTATTAGCATCCATTGGAGGAGTAGATCCTTCATATTCAAATCTCATTTTGTTCAATCACAAGAATTATACACCTAAACTTTCGCCCCAACTTGCATTTATGATTCAATTTGTATTTAGAGGGAAAAATGCCTTCCACACCATTGTGGACGAAGGTGCCTCCACTTGCATCATGTTGATGTTATTTTGGAAATATTTAGGTTCTCCTTCCCTTACTTGGTCACT
Organism: Pinus taeda; assembly: GCA_000404065.3. Classification (NCBI taxonomy): domain Eukaryota; kingdom Viridiplantae; phylum Streptophyta; class Pinopsida; order Pinales; family Pinaceae; genus Pinus; species Pinus taeda. The sequence continues at coordinate 59,925 of APFE031630438.1, read as the reverse complement.
GACAACACTCAAAGATTTTGACAGAAGGGGATTTAAACCTTATGAAAATATCAATTCCTTTCCAGTAGAATTAGTTGGAAAAACAACCTCGGTAGAAGTCAATGTCATCAATGGACAGTTAGATTACAACCACTCACTAGGAAGTACTTGTATTTATGCTATGGAAGTTGTGGTCTCATCCTATTTTTGGATGATTTCCTTCCCCCACCAAGGGGGCATTGTGGCCATTGATCAACTTTCCTTTTTTGCTGCTGATTCCCAGAAACATCCCTCTTTTGGGAAAGACCCCACTACCTTTTGAAAATGTTGGAGTAGGATTATTAAAAGACTCATCCTTAATGGGAAATTCCACGCTTCCTCCTTCTGACATTCCCTCTACGGTGTCTCTTATCAACATGATTTCGTCTACTACTATTGCATATGATCCCTAGATAGTGCTTGATAGTCCCAACATTGAATCTTTTGGCGACCTTATGTTGCTCAACCTCGTTGAGTTATCTTATGAGGCTAATCACCTGGCCTTTTCAACAATTTCTGAAACCAATAACTTAGTTAACATGGTTTATTATTCCTCTCAAGATCCAGGTTTACTTTCACATTTTGATCCTTTCGACAACACCTTTTCCACCGACGAAAGCATCATGATGTCAGATGAGAAACCCTGGGATGATATTCATCATCGTTCATCTTTGTTGCCTTAACCATCCGACACTCTTGAGATTAATTTTCAAGAACCCCCCCCCCCCAAAGTTTACTAAGGAATCTCATAATCCCATCTCCATTTATAAGGTGAATTCTGAGAAAATCCTGGCAAATGTTGAGGACGTTATTCCCATCGACATTTCAGTTAAGCTTGGGATTACTGAAAATGTCCATATCGTTGCTTCTTTCTCTCTAAATGAGATTAAGATTCACAAGGACATTTTGTCGGAATTTTGTGACATGTTTGCTTAGACATACGAAGAGATACCAGGCATTGATCCCAATATTGTGGTGCACGAAATTAAAACATATATGAATGCCAAGCCAATTAGACAACGTTTTTGTCCGATTCACCCTAAGATATATTTTGCGATCAAGGCTGAATTTGAAAAAACTTTGGGTGTTGTTTTTATTTGTCTTGTACCTTTAACCGATTGGATCTCAAACATGTTCCCATGAGGAAGAAACAACGTATGATCCAAGTATGTGTTGATTATTGGGATGTTAATAAAGCTTGTCCCAAGGACAGCTATCAACCCCTTTTATCGACCAAATTGTTGATGATTGCCAGGGAGTGAAATTTTCTCATTTATGGATGGCTTCTCTAACTACAATCAAATCAACATACTCCCATTTGACCAGCATAAGACTGCGCTCATTTTTCCATGGGGTACATTTTCTAATCGCAATGTTCCTTTCGGTCTAAAGAATGAAAGAACAAATTTACAACGGGTAATGAATTATGCTTTTACCTTGATGATTTTCCTGCCGACTCTAAGAGTCATTAAGACCATCCCATGCATATCATAGCAATCTTCTTACGATGTTGACACTATAATGACTGACTAAACCCACATATATGTGTATTCAGTGTTCAATTTGGTTGACTTCTAGGATCCATTGTCCAAACAAGGAATCTGCATTGATCCCCTAAAAGTCTAGACAATCCTCGATTTGCCAACTCCTTCTCTCATTCAGTTACAATTCCTATAATGGAAGGCTAACTGTATATGATGTTCCATTCCTAACTATGCAAAACTTACCAAAGGATTTACTCATTTATTGAAAAATGGATTCCCTTTCATTGGGATGATACCACTCAAAATGCTTTTGACGCCTTGAAGAGTGTATTAGCCGAAAGCATCATTAACATATCCCCTGATTATCATCGAGACTATTTCTTATATCTTGTTCTGATTGTTACCATTATCGCTATGGTATTGGTACAAGAGGATGACTTAGGTGACGAGCACCCTATTTATTACTTGAGCCATAATTTGACCGATATTTAAGACAAGTGCTCCCACATTGAAAATTTAGCTTTGAAAGTTGTCCAAGTTGTTCATAGATTTCGCCACTATATTTTGCTTCCTAAGATTCTTATGGTTTCTAATTATAACCCTATGACCTATATCCTGTCACGTCAATTACGGGGAAAATACTCGAAGTGGATCATTATCCTCCAAGAGTTTGATTTGGAGTTCATCAAATCCAAGTCTAAGAAATCTCTAGTATTTTGCAAATTGATTTTGCAACCTTCCCTCTTGTACCTTAGAATCAAGAACTGCCGATTTTATCCTCAATGAAGCATTGTTTATGATTGACTCTTCCGATCCCTGGTATGGACATATCATTATTTATCTCCAAACCCAAACTTTCTAACCTGAAACCACTCATTTTGATCGAAATCGTATTAGGTATCAGACTCACCATTATATCATAATTGGCCACACCCTTTATTAGCATGGTATCTACATGGTCTTCTGACAGTGCCTCACTCATGAGGAGGCCGAGAAATCTTTGAATGATTCTCATGCTAGAGCATGCGATGAACATATGTGTGGATATGCTACTGTCCATAAAATCTTACGTGTCAGTTGCTTTTGGCCGATTATGTTCAGATATTGAATTGTAGTGGTCGAAAAGTGTCACACATGCCAGATTCATAACCATAAATCCTGTGATCCACTTCTCCTTTGCATCCAATTGTCGCAAATGGGGCACTGACTTCATGACCTGTAACCTTGGCTCGAACGAGGGGCATGGTTATATATTATTACAATAGATTATTTTAGTAAATGGGTCGAAGCGATGCCTACATATGACAACAATGACAAAACTGTTGCAATGTTCCTCTTTAATCACAGTATTGCCATATTTGGTGTGCCACAAGCTATAGTCGCAGACCATGGTAAACATTTTCGCAATTACATGATGTCTGAACTAACTGCCAAGTTGGGCTTACAACATGATAGATCAACTCCCTACTACCCACAGGCCAACGGTCAAGTAGAATCCATTAATAAGGTTTTGAAAACAATGCTTCAACACATGGTAGGGATTCATAAAATGAATTCACCTTTTATTCTTTTTTTCAGCCTTGTCGTCATACCATACCTTTGTCTAAAGCACGACTAGATTCCCACCTTTCGAGGTGGTGTATGATCTGGAAGTCATTCTTCCAATTGAATGTGAAATTTCGTCATTGAAACTTGTCACTGAACTTCTTCCCACTACCTCTACCAAAGAAGAAAATTTTTTGCACTTAGCTCATGTAGATGAGACTCGACATAATGTCATGATGCCCAACAAGGCTCACAAAAAACATGTCAAAGCACAATATGAGCAAAATGTTAAACCTCGTGCCTTCTTGGATGGTGGTCAGGTCCTTTTTTATGACCAAGAAGCCAATAAATTAGGAGTTGGGAAACTCAAACTAATATGGTTAGGTCCATATATAGTTAAACATATACTTGCAAAGGGGGCCTATGAGCTTGTAGACTTTGAAGGAATTCCCTAGGCGCAACCCCAAAATGGGTTGTACCTCAAAAGATACTATGCTTAGAAATTTTCTACATAGTCACTATGTACATACTATATACATTTGTTGGTGTGTTTGTAGTGTTTTTTCTTGAGAGTTTTCTACCGCCTATGTTTATCTTGGATTATATTTGATTTGCAGATGTCGATGTTCCCTCAACAATATGTTGGTTATCCTGATGGTGCTAGTTGTAGTACCCAGAACCTTTCCTTCAGAACATGGGCAGTCTATGCTCTTAATGACGAGTTAATGCATTTGCAAGGAATTTGCATTGGTCGCTCAATTAATAATATCGTTGAGTATAGCACAGTGATCAAACTATTATCTGATTCCATTTTTCATGATATTCATCATTTAGTCGTCAGACTTTATTCACAACTCATGGTGCTACATCTAAATAATGTTTATTCAGTACAAATTCTAATTATGTTGCATATGTTTTTGAGAGTTCAACTTTTTGAGAGACATTTTGACTACATTTCATATCAACATGTCCCTCGAAGTATAAATACATTAGCAAATGCATCGGCTTATCATGTTTTAGACAAACATTTGAAACATTTGTAACTATACAATCATCATCACAAATTGTACAGGATAGCAGAATAAAGTAGAAAACATCCATTGATGAAATCCATAAATATTGTTTGAGTTTTACAAAAGTTGTGTCTGAGACACATATGGCTCATGGCCTACAATATCTGAATACATGCAAAAGACAAAATGTGACTTCAAAGCCTTAGGTGACTATTCTCAGTGGAGATTACAATAACACACAATCGCACAGGAAACCTTGCGCAAAATTCGGTTGATCCGAGTTGCCACCCCTTGATCTGAACTTAGACAAGAATGCAACAAATTACGGATATAACCATAAAAACTGAGATGCAACATAAATAACTCTCCATTTCATTGATATCAAATACTAAAATATGCTTACAAACATAATAGAAATAAGACTAGCTTGGGCAATGGTAGCTTATCTCTGAGTAGAGATGTGGTGGCTACATGCCTCTGAACTATGTTACAATGAGGCTTGAAGGCCTATTTATTATTGAGAAGTAATGGAAAACTAAACATCCAAAAACCTAACCTTAGGAGATGAAGCGCCAAAACTATGGGTCCCGTTTATGTAAATTGGTATATCAACTTCTCGAGGTCGTAACTTTAGCATATGATCTCCATTTGACGTGCACAATACCTTGTTAGAAATATATATAAGAGAAATACAACTTTCGAGTGTCCAACATTGAGCAAAAGGCTATATTGGCCCTAGTTTCTCAAAAAAATGTCGTTTAGGGCCTCAAAATGGCTTCAGAAGTTCAGGACTCGAAAAACTGCCAAAAATAATAATTTGTGCTACAATTAAAGAAACTGAAAAAATGAAAGAGACAGTGGTGGGGGTCCAAGTGGGATAGGTGTGTGGCCACCAACATCCACCTCGATCACCCCTATAGTGTATCTCTATAAACATATTGATATATCATCAACCCCAATATCCGAAACAGGACTAGTCAAGCCATCCACTTGGTGCACAAACTCAGCTAATGTCTCTGCCAAGTTTGGGTCTCCTAACTCTTCCATCCCTGCCTCATTGAATTTAGCGTGTTCCAGTTGTGGCCACACTCATTGATGAAGTGGGGACATGCCCGTTGGTCTCACTGGTATGATATCTGCATGTAAAACCGATAGTTAATCTCAAATACATTAAAAACAAATATAGATTGTAAAACTTAAAAGACCAAAAATATCAAAAATGACATTGCTTTTACCTACACCACTCCATTGCTCGCCTTCAAGTAAAACGAGCTCTAGATCTCCACAGAAATCATCTCTAGCATAAGGGTAGTCCTTGATCATAATCAATTGTTCTCACGACCATCTAAAGAAAGTAGGAGTGAATGTCATCATAGACCCTTTGTCATGTTGAGCCATTATGTCTACCCATTGCCTCATCTGAGGCTCTCTAGGTCTAGGTAGCTCACAGGATATTCGTTGAGGTCGCAGTAATGGTACCCCCTGGAAATTGAATGACACTATGATAGAACCATACCTAGTCTTTTCTCTATTGAGTTGTTCCTTTAGATTGACCAAGACCCCCTCACACGAGTTGAAGATCGTAGATGCCAAGTATTCTAAAGCATACTGCATTTGGAACTTGGTAGCTAAATGTAGAGGAGCACTGTCAGCCAACTGAGTAATGGTAAATAGTATTGTATTAAGGGGGAGTTGAATAACATCCTTTATTTCGATTTTCCCATCCTTAGTTTCTTGAAAGTGAGGCTAACAATGGATAGCTATGTAATTCCTCATTGTCTCTCCACCTCTCCTGTATCCAGATAATGAAATGGGAGCCCCTCTATATGATAACCCTGTTAGAAAATAGATGTCTTCAACATCTATAGTGACAATGTGCTCTCCAATCTTGAAATATCATCCTTGTACATCCCAGGCTTTTATCAAATATTCCAGCAATTCTAACTGGGCCCTCATGCCTGGAATGTGGAAGAAATTCAGTAGCCCATAATTTGTTAAAGCTTACACTGTTGCTTGATCATTTGCAACAATAATGTCTTGAGCCTGGTGCTCCCTTTCTCTCCAACTTAAATCGATTTTTACTCCAGTAGATATCAGCAAAATAACATGAAAAAATACATAAAATTATCAATGTGAAAAGTCTTGGGAGAAAACTACTAAAAAACAAAATTTTGAAACCCTTATTGTGCCCATCGCATTGTTCATTCATGAACAAAGCGGCCCATCACACTCACCCTCCTTGGTAAGTTTGTTGGTTCACACTAAACAATGTAAACTAAGTTTACCCTTCACACCTCTCGATATAAGAAGAGTGTGATGGGCCTAGGGCGAATTCCAAGTGCCAAAAATTAAAAAAAATATTCCCAAAAAATGCATCAAACAAGAAACAAAAACTATGAAAATGACGAGAAAAGATAGACCTCTTACCTGGAACTAATGGTGTTAGAAATGGTTGACCAGATTGGTCGCAATCACCCGCTGAAGATTCAAGGTAAAAACTACTCAAAACATGAAAAAGAAGTCGATTTATGCCTTCGTTGGACTCGTAAAACTATTAAACAATGTTGGACTTGTCAAGCATAACGAGACAGAACCATTCCTTCTCAAGGTTCGTTACAAATACTTGGAAGGATTCATCCAAAGGATGAGCTTATAGATCATGTATATGTTATCCTCCTCAAGATTGTCAAAAATAAAGATGTACTGGCTAGAAATGGTCGGGAAATTGGGAAAACAAAGCATTAAATGATCAGATCTTGGGGGGAGGCCCCCAAGATCTAAAAAATTAAAATGGATCTTGGGGGTAGGCCCCCAAGATCTAAAAAATTGAAATGCTAAAAAGAAAATGAGAGAACACACGATAGTAAAACCACAAAGAAACTTTTTATTAAAATAGATAATAACTGTAAGGACTACATTGTGGTGGACAAACTGTCCTCTTACAAAATGTAACTTGTTACTTATAGTATTTTTCAGTTACAATACCATGGGTCAATTCCATGAGTGAATGAATACCATGGGTGGATGTCAATTACAATACCATGGGTGGATGTCACAATATCATGGGAAAATACCATGGTTGAATGAATACCATGGGTGGATGTCACTTACAACACCATGGGTGGATAAATACCATGGGTGGATGCCACTTACAATACCCTGGGTAAATTCCATGGGTGGATGAATAAAATGGGTTGATGCCATTTTCCTTTCGGATCATTCCTTCCTCCTTAAGAAGAAATGGTCCCTATGTTGCACAAAAATTGTCACCTTGACATTCTGCAATCTGTGTGAGTCCATCACCACTCATACTTTCCTCCTTTGCAAGTCTTAAGCCTCAGTTGTTCATATCAAGCTTTGAAAATAAGAGAAAGCCCTCAAAATTCTATAAAACTCTAGTTCCGCACTTTCTCTTAACATTACCTGCGGTCTCGCACCTAATGGTCATGTCCCTTGCACACCTGACCACTTTGTCTTTGTGCTATGGGTGCAGACCCCTGTAAAAGTTAAAAAGGTGCAAGTATATTCTTAAAAACTCACTTTGAGTCAGTTCTGGAAGCTTCTGGAAGGAATCTTGAGGTGGGAAGTTCGCTCCTTTAAGGTTCATGCATCCCATACCTTAAGGAGCTAACCCCTTGATGTGAGGAGCTTATCCCTTTGAAGGAGGACTCTATCCCTTCATAGGTGGACCTGTAACCTCCTTCCTTTGCACTATAAATGAAGCATTGGGCTGGTTACTTGAGAGGTTGAAAAGTTGAATATTTTTTAGGTGAAACGCTGCTGGAACTTAGTCTTCCTAATTGAGCTTTTGTGAGGAGAGATTACATACCTCTTTCATCTCATTTGGAAGAGTGTGAGGCTTGTCAAAGTAAAGTATATTCTTGTTTCAGACCTTGGGAAGAGCACATCAAGGCACCAAAGGTTGTAAGGTTCTTCTATTTCAAAGTTAATACAAATAAGTTTATTTTTCTCAATAAGTTGTGTTTTATGGTTTATTTTATGGATTCCTTGATCACCATAATGAACATGATTTATTATATTAGCTATGCAAGTGTTATTTGATGTGTGCTTGTTTGTGATTGTAGGTTCTCAAAAGGAAACTCTTTCGGACGATTGAAGGACGATTGCTACAAATTAGCATTGGACTTAAGGTAGGGTCTAAACACCTCTATAGTTTTTATTAATGAAGCGCAAAATGTTTAGAGAAAGGTAGATTTGCTTGTTCTGCTTGTTGCTAGATATCTTTTGATACTTGGGAGATTAGCCTTGTTCGCAAGATCGTTTTATCCGGCCAACAAATTGGCGACTCCACTGGGGAACTGAATTTGGTTTTTGGTTTTCCTTTGTCTTTGACTTGAGAAACTTGTTCTTGTTTCTGGTTTTTACTTGATGTGTGTGGGATTGGGTAGTTTTTAGGATCTTGATTATTTTTTGTTTTTTCAAAATTTTCAAGAGGACTGCACTATCTTTTTACAGACAATGCGGGCATCTCTGCACTGTTCCTTTAGTGCACAGAGCGGTACCACATTTAGTTCTTTTGGAAGCTTGCAGACCCTGTGAACTTTTTTGAAAAACCTAAAAAAAATTCTCCCAGTTAAGTTTAGGTTTCATTTACGACTTTTAGTGTCTACCCAGATCTGCATGTGTTCTGTCAAAAATATCTTGTGTGTAAGTTCCATTGGTATTTTTGTTTTAGATGATTTTCTATAAGTTTTGCATGCCTGGATTGGTTTTCACTCGGTCCCTATAGTGACTCAAAGATTAGAAGCCTAAGAGACCTTAGATCACCCTGGTGTCTTTTTGCCTTCTTGATGAGTCTCACTGGTTTGTGACATCCGTCCTTAGTGAGAAATATGTTTCGTTTTCTCTTTGCAAATCTTTGAACGAACTTGGTTAAAAGTTTTGAATTTCATTTTTATAAAAGAAAACATAGCTGGATGTTTTTTGATTGATTTGTTATTCTGAACGAATTAATCCTTAGTTTACTGAATAACTAAGTAAAACGTCCTCAAAAAGGTTTGAAGCTTTTATTTCAATTAGGTTTTTAGAAGTTTTTAGATCTCAATATTAGTTTTTGTAGTTTTGAATGTTTTCTAGAAATTGTAGAATCTCTTTTGAAAGAATCGTTTTTTGTAGTTTTTGAGTGTTGAAAAAGAAAAGGATTTTTTGTGAGCATAATTAGTAGTCTCGTTTTGAGTTCTTGTTGAAAAAGACAAAAAGATTTTCTTTTCATTCACATGTTGAAAGAAAGATTTGTTTTTCAAAGAATTGCATTTTCAAACTCTTTCTTTTAGCTAGAAATTCATTGAAGGAAAAACAAATTGTTTATCATTCTTAGGTGCATTTTTTAGTGTTTTTGGAGTCGAGTCTTCACACCATCAAAGTTTCATTTCCATACCTATTGAATTAAGAAACAACCCATAAAAGTGACGCTTAATTAAAATTGACCTAGCAATCTTTTTTATTTCTAGGACTCTTATCACCAATATAGCTTAGGCTAGTATCTTGGAGTAGGGAGTAATTAACTCTCCAAGATAGTTAAAACAAACAAGTAGCTATATCTTGCATTGGAATAAATCCAATTGTAATTGATATAATGTAGGAAGCTCCTCTTAAAGGAGTCAATCACGAGATCATATCCGAACCTTTGAGACAATCAAGTTTGTCTCATTGGGAAAGATAGAAGATTTGCACGTATTATAAACGGTAAACCTCGGATTAACCATTGTTGAGGAACCTGGGGTCACTTGTTGGTAAACCTCGAATTGATCATGTCGAGGAGCCTTCAAGGGGATTGAGCTTTGTTACTCTGCCCTTGCACATAGATCGGATCGTAGATTGTTCCCGCAGTTGTATTTGTTACTGTTGGTAACCTTAGTGTCCATAAACTTAAGATTATTTCCTAAGGTGACGGTGAAGGACAGGTCTCATTGTACCTGGAGTAGACGTCGACTAGACTCACTTGGACTCTTTGGGGGGTTCCCTTCACTCGAGACGGTTTTATGAAGAAACTTGTGCCAGCCTGTTTCATTAAGCAGGTTGTCGGGGTAACTGTTCCAACCGCCCTTTTTGTATTGAATTCTAAGACGTTGGATTTCATCACCAACTAGTGTTTTTGGTACGGAAAGTTACTGTTTGTGTGTGGTTTGAACTTTTAGGTTTTTTAGGCATGTGCTTCAATTGTTTGGTTCTTTAGAGACTTTAGGTGGTTTTATTGAAATTTTCTTTGTTTGCGTGTGATTAATTAAATATTTAATCATGGCTGAATTACCGAGACAATCCCGTAGACTTTGGGGGCAACCTCCCGAGTATACACCAAGCCACCTTGAAGGGCTACGAGCTCTTGTATCACCTAGTGACAGTAAAGTTGGTTCACTAGAAGCCATAGAGTCTTCCTTAATTTTTCATCCTGATTAAGTACAAAAAGCGGAGTATATTTCTGAGCCAATTTCACTTTCCGAAGTTATTGGTAGTTTTTCTCTTACTAGCGAATTAGCTGAAGAACTTCAAATTTCTGAGCTTGAAACTGAACCTGCTCCTACTCCATCCTTAGGATTTGCTTCTCCAACTTCTAGTGGTCCTGGTTCACCCAGGGTAGGAAGTATCATTACCCAAAATCTTCCCTCTGGACTCATTTCTATTGAAGAACTTGTTAGTCCGGATGAAGATATAATTCTCCCTGAAAATCAACTGACTTTAGAAATTAGGGAGCATGAATCAATTTTCTACAGTCCTTTTAGGAGTGAAACTTGGTATATATCATTGAAAAACTTTTTAGAAAACCTGGGTCTTAGTTTTTCACCACCTCGAATTCATTTTCATCCTACGCCCAGAGGTTATTATCCTCCTTTGAATATGTCGAGACAGTCATCTATGTTTTCCCAAACACCGGAAACATTTTTATATGGCGGTCCTTCTGTTCCTTCGAGGTATTAGTCACTCACTGGTACTTTTTCAGGAGCACCTCCTCAACCAATTGAACATGAGATATCAACTGGTAATAATGGAACTCAAGCGTTGAGCATAGAAGAAATTCTTATGATGTCTGGTACTATTCCAAATCCACATCCCCAAGGTAGTCAATTACCACCTGGGGGGAAACCCCAAGGTAGTTAGTTACCGCCTGGGGGGCAACCTCAAGGATAGTACATACTGTTGGGACATTACATACCTCAAGGTCAACCCCAGTATCAATATATACCTCAAGGTCAACCCCAGTTTCAGTACGTGCCTCAAGGTTATCAATCTCAAGGTCAGTACCCAACTCAAGGTTTCCAACCACCTTTTGGTCAACCATTTGTACAAGGAACTGGAAATGTACTTCTTAATTATCAGCCCTACACTCAACCCGGTTATGGTCCTCAATATGCTCAACCTTTTATGGGTCCATACCCCAAAATGAACATGGTGTGGAATCCATCTCAACAGACTCTGCAGCCGAATGTGCAATTATCAAGTCAACCCGGACAACCCTTGGTTTCTGGTCCAACCCAGCAACCTGTCCAACCTACTGTTCAAACTTCTACACCTGGTGTAGTCCATCAGTCTGGGCCTAGTTCACCTCGAACTCCACCTCAAACTGCTGCTACAACTACTGCAGCTTCTGTTCAATCTACCCCACCTACTTCTGGAGTATCGGTAGCTCCGGTTTCTACTGTTCCTGCATCAACTCCTCAAGCCTCTTTACCACAGTCAGGACCTACAGTTCAGACTTCGGTTCAGATGCCTGTAGGACAACCTGGTCCAAGTACGGTTGTCACAAGTCAACCGCAATTCACTTATCAACCGTACCAGGGACAGTACCAATTCGGTCCTGCTGTGCAAAACCCAGTTTATCAGTATCAACCGTACCTTGGATATACTTATTAGCAACCTCAACAACCCCAGTTTGGTCCGGTTAATCTTAGTTTTCGGAGAGGATATAATATTCCCAATGCAAATCCAATTCCATGTTATCCTAGATATCCTCCTCCTGAGGCTGGTCTTGTGACCCAAGGTTTTCAAGACCCTAACTGTCAGTTACCTTTTATTGCAACTTTTGATTTACCTTATTTGTCGCGGCTTACGAACGATCCAATTAACTATCTTCCGTATTGGCCGCCAATGCCTAATAAGTTGCCCAGTGATATCCCGAAGTTTGAGGGTAATTCAGGAGAAGATCCATCAAATCATGTGATGACTTATCACCTCTGGTGTGCATCTAATTCCATTATTGATGATTCAATTTGCTTACGTATTTTTCAACGCACTCTGATTGGTCTCGCTGCCAAATGGTACATTGAGTTACCACGAGGTTCTTTTTATAATTTTAGTCAGTTAGCCACTTCTTTCTTAACTCATTTTCATTTGTTTGTCAGATACGACAATGGCACAAAATTATTAACTTCATTAAAACAATCAACGTCCACATATATTTCTGATCATATTCATGAAAGGCAACGTAGATGACGTTTAGTGAAAATTTTTATTCCCGATCAAATTTTAGCAGAATGGTTTGTTAAATCATTAGTACCTAAAATCACTGAAGATGTAGCTAAGGTAGGAGTTGTTACTGAGGAGCAAGTAATTGCTCAGGCTTAGTACCTTGACGTTGTTTATACACAGTCAGGTACTTTACATGAAAAAATCCCCGAACTTCCAAAACACAATCAAATAAGTGCAGCTCCTTTAGGGTCTCATGCCGCTGACGGTATGATTGGTCAGTTAGGACCAAAAGCAAGAAGAAATCTTCTCCTATTATAACTTTACCAGATTCCCCGACAGGAGACACTTCCGCTTAAATTCCTGCCGATATCCATGTCGTAGAATCATCTACGGCCAAATCGAAATCCGGTGGTAAAAAGAAGGGGAAGAAGAAAAATAAACATAACTCAAAAGATAAATCAGATAAAAATGAATCTACTGATGAGAAACGTAAACCTCGCTATCCTTGTCTCATTTGTGATGAGGAGAATTTTACAAGAGAGTGTCCACATCAAACTAAGGTTTCGAAAATCGTCAAAGGTTCTCAAACGCCTACTGTCTTGAAGGATCCTTTTCCTAGCCAAGATAGTAAGATGATTGGTTCTTCCTCAAATGCCTCAGAAGAACCCATTATGATGATGTCTCATGTTAGGATTGCGATGCGATCGCAAGATTATGGTAGTAAAAATCTTGTTGGTGGTAAGGAAGTAGAATCTTCTAATTCAAACCCATCAACTTCAACTCCTTCTAGTTCTGATCCGCTACAAATCGAGAAACCTAACTCTGACTTAGTAATCAAACCGCCTGCTAAAGGTATACTTCGAAAGTCAGCTTTCAATCCACATGCGAGAGCTGCTCAAAATTATAACATTGTTGAAGACTTAGCTATTTCCCCTTCAGTAATGTCGGCTTTGGAGGTGCTGCAATCATGCCCAACACAGTGTAAATTACTATTGTCGGCTATAGGAGCTGTTGATATTCAGGATTCGAAACTTATAATCTTCGATTTAGAGAATCGTACACCTCGCCTACCTCATCAAATGGCTTTCGAGATTCCAGTGTTAGTCAAAAACAGACCTTGCTTTCGGACTGTGATTGATGAGGGAGATTCTACGTGTATTATGTTAATCCAGTGTTGGAGATCGCTTGGTTCTCCGACACTAAATTAGCCCCCGATGATTCTAAAGGCTTTTGATGGCCGAGGGTTCCATCCTTTTGGCATTTTGCATGATTTACCTATGGGGGTTGAAGGCAAAATTGTAAATCTAGATGTGGAAGTGGTTGATGCCCCTCTAGATTACAACCTTCTCTTGGGTCGCAGTTGGTCTTACGCTATGACTGCTATTGTTTCATTGGTCTTTCGGCTTATCAATTTTCCTCATAATGGAAAGATCATTATCATAGACCAATTGACTTATTTTTCATATGACCCAGCCTCTTCAGATAGTATTCAACATGTCGGTTAAACAACTATCCCTTACAAGGATGTTGGGGTAGGTTTGATTAAAGATTCTGGTTTACTAGGAACTTTTTCTTTTTCTCCTCCTAACATATCGCCTTCTATTGCAACTATTCATATGATTTCATCGAACACTATTGCTTTTGATGATCCTTGTATCGTACCTTCCGATTTTGAGGTGGATTCATTTGGTAACGCGATGCCTTTGAGTCCTTTTGAAATTGCATATCAGGTTGTACAGTCGTTTTCTTACTCTTGTTCAACCGAAACTGATCCAATGAATGTGGTCCATGGGGAATTACTTTAAATATCAACCTCAGCTTCAACAACATTTTCTAATTTTGTTCATACTGATGAGCAGACTTGTGAACTTTTGTCTGTTGATGATTTGCCATGGGAAGATCTTCATCATTGATCCTCGTTTTTACCTGAGCTAGATCATTTTGAAAATGATTTCTCATCTATTTTTACTATTGACTATGTCAAATAACCATAGAATCCATTGCAACATTCTGATTCTGAGATAATTTTGGGAAATATCTCTTGAACGGTTCCTATTGACATTTCAGTTAAACCCGAAATTATTGAAAACATTCATATAGGTGCTTCTTGTACGGACGATGAAATCCAAACTTATAAAGCCCTATTTCAAGAATTCCATGACATGTTTGCCTGGTCATATGAAGAAATGTCAGGAATCGATCCATCAATTGTTGTCCATGAAATTAAAACTTACCCGGATGCTAAACTTGTCCGGCAACATTTGCATCAGATACATCCGCGAAAAGTTGTTGCTATTAAAGCTGAAGTTGAGAAATTACTTCGAGCAGGTTTCATTTATCCAATTCCCTTAATGGATTGGGTATCCAATATTGTTCGTGTTAACAAAAAACAAGGAACGATAAGAATATGTATTGATTATAGGGATATTAATCGAGCTTTTCCTAAAGACAATTATCCAACCCCCTATATCGATCAAATTATAGATGATTGTGCCGGCAGTGAAATGTTCTCTTTTATGGATGGTTTTTCTGGTTACAACCAAATCCACATAATCCCTGTTGATAAACCAAAAATGGCTTTCATTTGTCCATGGGGGACATTTGCTTATTGCAAATTACCTTTTGGATTGAAGAACGCTGGAGCAACTTTTCAAAGGGCTATGTCTTACGCATTTCATGACATCAAGCACATTGTGCAGCCTTATCTCGATGATTTACCTACCCATTCATTACATAGAGTTTATCATCTCACTCATTTACGAGCAATCTTTATGAGATGTAGGCATTATCAAATTAGGCTGAATCCACACAAATGTGTTTTTTGTATAGAGATGGGTCATTCACTGGGATTTGTCGTTTCAAAAGCTGGAATTTGTGTCGATCCCTCGAAGGTTGAAGCTATTGTCAAATTACCTCCTCCTTTGACTCTTCGCTAACTCCAAAGTTTGCAAGGGAAAGCAAATTTTTTACGGCGTTTCATTCCTAACTACGCCGAAATAACGAAAGGTTTTACCAGGTTGTTGAAACATAATACTCCATTCTTTTGAGATGAGATAGCTGACAAATCTTTTGATGCACTTAAACACGCGTTGACCCATGCACCGTTATTGCATCCTCCCAACTACAGCCAGGATTACTTTTTGTACCTTTCCGCTTCTCATTCCACCATTGGGATGGTTTTAGTTTAGGAAGATGAATTCAATAGTGAACATGTGATTTACTATCTTAGTCAAACTATCAATCCGACTGAACTTAAATATTCGCATGTGGAGAAATTGGCTTTGGCGGTTGTTCAAGCTGTCCAAAGATTTTGTCGCTACATCTTACTACGCAAAACCACGGTAATTTCTAACCGTAACCCTATGACGTATATCTTAATCAAACAATTGCTAGGGGGAAAGTATTCCAAATGGATAGTTATCCTGCAGGAATTTGACTTGGAGTTTGAAAAATCCAAGGCAAAGAAATATTTGGTTTTTGCGGAACTCATGTGTGATTTCCCGTGTACTGATACTGAAACTGTGGCGGATGAACCCATTACAGACGAATCCTTGTTTCTTATCAGTACTCTTGACCCATGGTATGGAGATATTATTGTTTATCTCTAAACCCAATCTTTTCGGCCTGAAATCTCACGATCTCAACGACGGAAAATATGTTTCCAATCCCAACAATACAATATTATTGGAGATACACTCTATCGTCGTGGGGTGGATTCTGTTTTCCGACATTGTCTAACTCATGAAGAAGCTGAAAAAGTTCTGAATGACTGTTACTCTGGAGCATGTGGCGGTCATATGTCTGGGTATGCCACAACCCAAACGATATTGTGCGTTGGTTATTTTGAGCCATCCTTATTCAAAGACTATATCAATGCAGTCCAAAAATTCCACAATTGTCAAATTTTTGATAGTAAGATGCGTGCTCCACCTGCTCCTCTCCACCCAATCATTATCGTCGGTCCTTTCGTAAAGTGGGGTATCGAATTTATTACATGTAACCCTCACTCAGCCGGGGGGCATGCGTATATCATCCTTGCAGTAGATTATTTTACTAAGTGGGTCGAGGTGATGCCTACATTTTCGACAAACGGCAAAACTGCTGCAATTTTCATTTTCAATCATATAATTGCTAGATTCGGTGTTCCTCAAGCTATTATTACTGATCATGGGAGTCATTTTCGAAACATCATGATAACTGAACTAACCGATCAAATTGGCCTGCGTCACGATAGTTCTAATCCATATTACCCATAGGCTAATGGTCTAGTTGAAGCTATCATTAAAGTTCTAGTCATTATGATCCAACAAATCATTGGTATTCATAGGTCGAATTGGCATAACATGTTATTTTTAGCACTTTGGGCATATCGAACCTCAGTAAAAACATCAACTGATTTCACTCCTTTTCAACTGGTTTACGGTTTGGAAGCAATGTTACCCATTGAATGCGAAATTTCGTCATTGCAAATATTCATAGAATTACTCCCAGCCACTTCCGAAGAGGAGAAACATTTGTTGTACTTAGCTCAACTAGATGAGAATTGACGTGATGCTGCATTAGCAATCGAAACTCATGCGAAACGAATAAAAGCTCAATACGACTGAAATGTTACACCTCGTAATTTTTCGAAAGGAGACCTAGTCTTACTTTACGATCAAACAAACGATAAACTAGGAGCTGGAAAATTTGTACCTATGTGGCATGGTCCTTATATTTTTAAGCGAAAGCTGGCAAAAGGGGCCTATGAATTGGTAGATTTTGACGGTGTCTCTTTGGGTAAACCCAGAAATGGACTTTATCTGAAGAGATATTATGTTTAAACCTTGGTGTGGAGATTTTTATTAGATTAGTTTCTTTCTAGCTGGTGTGTTTTAGATTAGAAATGTGTGCCTAGTTTAGAGAGTGTTTTTATCATTATTCCTGCTTATCTTGATTTTACTCCTGATATTGCAGATGTTGACGTCTCGTCAAACATATATCGGTTTTGTTGATGGTGCTTGTCGTAATACATAGAATATTTCTTCCACAACTTGGGTTATCTATTCACCCTCTGATGAGTTAGTATCTATGCATGGGGTAAGCCTTGGTCAAATAACGAATAACATTGCAGAGTATAGTGCAGTGATTGAGTTATTATCTGAGTCCATCTCATTTGGGATTCAGAGTTTGATTGTTAGGTTAGATTCTGAACTCGTTGTATTAAAGCTTAATAGGGTTTATGCCATTAGAAATCCAGTGTTACTAAGATTATTTTTTAGAGTTCGTCTCTTGGAACGTGAATGTGATTATATTGAATTTCAGCATATTCCAAGATATTTAAATACATTAGCATATGCAGTTGCTTCTCGTATGTTAAATAGACATTTGCAATAATCAAAACAATGAATTTAAAAACATTCCATAACATGTTATACAAGATAGCCAGTAATAGTGATATATCATAGCATAGAAGTGTGTCAAATATACATCATCTTCGATCATAGGTTGAAAAACACCTTATGGTCAGCAAAAATGATAGTACAAAAGACATAAAATGTCGTATGAGTCTACAAAAATGATCATCCTATCCCTGGTGATGATGACGATAAGAAACCACTGCTCGGGCCACCCTACAAAGGAACCTCCTAAAAGGTCCTGGGACCCCAATCACATATTGCTATAACCTAAGTGGAATATCATCTATGCTAGTCTCTGGAATATCTGATGTCAAACACTTTAGATGATTCTCCAATTCGGTCAGGGTCTCTATGGATTGGTCCTATGGGGTTGGCACTGCTGCAGCTGGGTGTCTCCTCTCATAAGGCTGGAGAGCGGCTGGTCGTCGTGGATCCACATCTACATTTAAAACTTTTTATTATCAGTTTTGGATGATTAAAAAATAAAATAAATAAATAAAATTAGTTAAAACAAGTGTTGACAATGATTTTACCTAAATCATCCCACTGCTCTCCTGGTGGAAGAGCCATGTCTGGGTCACTGCGATAATCCATCCCAGCATATGGAAAATCCTGAATCACAAAAAGTTGGTTCCTCAACCAATGAAAATACTCAGGTGGAAATCGGACAACCTCTGAACCCTCCTCAGGATGACGGGCCATCACTGCAACCCAACGCATTATCCTAAGCTCTCAAGGAAGACCAGCATCAACAGAAAGCTACTGTGGGACAAACATAGGTACCCTCTCTAGACCAAAGCTCACAACCAGGAAACCATATCCAAAGTTTTTTAGTTGTCCGTTCTTTGCTCTAGTTAGTTGGCCTTTTACATTCGCCAACATAGCCTCGCACCAGTTGAAGATGGTACCTCGATAACAGTCTACTGCCATTCACATCTAGGATCCAGTAGCTACATGCAATGCTACACTCGTGCATAATCTGGTGACAGTAAATGTGATAACCTTAAGTTCAGGACGGGAGATAGTTTTAATATCTATCTGTTTGTCCTCTGTTTGGTCATTGCAAAACTCCAATCAAAGACTAGCAACAGACTGGCCAGTTGGCCTAGTCCCGAAAAGAGATAATCATTTGCCTCTTTTGGGCAAACCAGTCAAGAAATATATGTCCTCTAGCTCGATTTCGAGCCGGTGGCCACCAATCATGAAACACTGGTCTTGTATGCTCCACTTGTCTACCAGCCATTGCAAGAAGTCTACTTGGGCCCTCATGCCAGGTATGGCCCAAAATTTAAATAGTCTGCATGCTTTTAATGCCCATATTGTAGGTGGATGAATAATGCGGTTAGATCCACATCCTCATGCTCGCATTCTTACCAAATAAGCATTTTGTATGTCCTACATGGCAAAAAAGACATATTAAAACAATTTAGTTCAAAAAAAATTGGGCGGAAATGGAGAAAATTGAAATTTTAAAAACCTATTTCGCGAGGTCCGCACCCACTGGTTAGGGACAGTGCGTAGGTTCGCACTCGTCCTAAATAACAGGTGTGGAACCCCAACTTTTTCCTTTGTAGAAAAAAGTCGGGTTCCGCAGGGGCCGCATGTTGCACCTGCGGACCCCTACAACCGTTTTTCTAAAGAAAATTCTCCTCAAAAATTCAATTTTAAAGCCCTAAAATGAAATGCAAACGGTTGAAATGCAAGATAAGGGTGATGTGGATTACCTGGAGCTGACGGTTTTCAATTCCAACAAATGGATTTTCCGCAATCTTCATAGGAAGTTTCTTACCCAAAAGCTCTCACTCCTCACTCTGAAGTCAAATGGTAAAAGTGAATTTACAAAAGCCCATTTTATGAGCTTTTTTGAATAAATGAATTTTTAATTTATTTATTTTTCACTTTAAAAGGTAACTTTTTGATGCATTTTTATTTATCTTAAATAGGTATGAGTAATGTTTTGAGTTTTTGTGCAGAATATTGGATTTTCAGGGATAATTGATCATTTTCAACAAAGAGCATACTTTTTTCACTTTTTCGGACTCTTCCAAACCTTACGAAAAAGAGAAACATTGGAGTCCTCTTTAATCTCTTTTCCGACTCGTAAAATATGAAAAGATTGCCGAGTTTTTCCCTTTTAAACTCGTTAAATAGAATTAAAAAGGCGGTCCACTTACAACTCTTTTCTAACCGTATAAACATGAAAAGATCACTGAACTTTTGTCGTTTCAAGTTCGATATTGGTTTTAAAACGACGTGTCTTCGATCGCTTTTTTACTTTTTCAGGTCAACGCCATTAATTATAAAAATTACTCCTTGATCATAATGGTCAAGCGGTTCTCTCAAGTATTCTTTTATACTTTTTCGGGCTTGGAGGACACAAATTTACGAAAAAGGACACCCATGGAGTTTCCTTAAGTTTTTCTTCTGACTCCTTAAAACTAAAAAACACCAAGTTTTTCCTATACTGGATTCGTTAAAATTTAACAGTAAAGGACGTATTCAATTTTAAACAGGAACGAAACACTCCTTCTTAGTGTTCGAATTTTAAACTAAGTTGGACTCATCCGAAGGATGAGCTTATAACCAAGCAAATGTTATCCTCCTCAAGCTTGTCAAAAATAAAGAGGTACTTGCCAGAAATGGTGGGGGAAAAGAGAGAAAATGAACTTGTTTGTTATAATTTGTGTTTAGAAAAATAATTAACCACTCTTGAACACGACACTTTTTGTTTACCTGGGTTGGGAAATCCTTTGCCTAACAGTTAATCAAACCATATTGAAAGTCTTCAGCCAGTTTGTGGGTATTAGCTTTGGGTCAATTGTCACCAAACCATCTGCACTATCGTTATGTGTTCAAGAGGTCAGTTCAAATAGACCATTCATTTGCAAAATATATGTCATCCATTTTGACCATCCCTGAGTTAGTCCTTGCCAAATATATTTCTTCAAAACTTGATCTATGATTTCATGTTGTGGGCTTGCCTACGACAGATCACTTTCTATCGACTTCAGCTCATTATCTAGAGAGTTGACTTAGAAATCGTCACTACCTTGGAGTCTGCATGCGTCAATGGCAGGTTTCTCGCCTTCGACGTCAGTTTTCATCATTGACTTGCGATCGAAGGATTCCATGAAATGTTCAACATCGACTCATTCATTCACATCTCATGGATTGTGCTGGGGACTTTGAGAACCATTGACATTACTGGTGGTCTCTCTCACGCTTGTTAACATTTTACATCATTGACTGGTAATCAAGTGGTTTCTACCATGTTCGACATCGACTCAATTATTCGCCTGGCTAGAATCGTACCGATTCAGGAAGTAGAGATGAATACCCTGGATCTAGTTTCCACCATCCAGGCTGCGAGGAGTTTTGTATTCATTATGTTGTAGACCAATTATAAATAGATGGTTGCGTCCATACTGTGTCTACACGAGTCTATGATTATGATGTATTATGAAATCATTCCTGTATCAGAATATTTAGTCTGTTAGTTAAAGTTTGATCTGAGTATGGGAATGCCTACCTCAGCGATGATATAATCTTATACATGTATTTTGTGTTGAAAATTGCATGTTCTAACCAGGCTCTCCACAAGATAATCCTTGAAATGATAAAGTACTTCACCCTTCCTAGATGATATAAAACCCTTATCTATTACAGGCTTCGCAATTTAGGGGGAAATCTGTTACACTAAAATTTGTCACCATGACTATCTGCAGTTAATATGGCTCCATCAATAGTCATATTATCCTCCTTGTCAAGCCTTATACCTCTTCTCTCCATGTCAAACTTCAAAAAAGAGAGAAAGTCATTAAAAATCATCTTTATCTCTGAGTACGCAAGTTCTCTCTACCTTGCCTGCGTGTACGCATTTCAAGCTCATTGTATCTGTGTATTAGTACACTCTGTAAGTCAAGGGATGGGTGCGTACTCTTGTAAAGGTCAAAAGGTGCGAGTTTAATCTTAAAAAAGTTACTTGTGGTCACTTCTAGAGCTTTCTAGAAGAGTGTTTGACGTGTATTGAGCGCCTCCAGATGGTTCATGCATCCCTATGATAAAGGAACTTATCCCATCAAGAGAGAAGCTACCCCATCCAAAAGAGGGAGTATCCCATTGATGTTGGACCTTAATAACTTCCTCTAGAACACTATAAATACAGGCATTGGGCCAAAGGAGGGGAGGTTGAAAGCTGAACATTCCAAAGGGTAGATGTTGCTGGAATTAGGAATTCCTTTTAGAAGCTTGTGAGGAGAGATTACCATCCTTTCTTGTTTCATTTGGAAGTGGGTGAGCTTGTCAAAGTAGAGGAAAACTCTTGCTGGACCCTGGGAGGAACTTGCACAACACCAAGGCTTAGGTTGTAATGGTTTCTTTTTTGTTTCCTTAATACAAATAAGTCCATTCTTCTCAATGATTTGTTGTTAATGAATTGTTTCATATACTCCTTGGTCTATATGTTGAATATGTTTTGTTTTATGGAATATTCAGGTGTTATGTAATCGTTTGATTGTTAGTGTATGCAGGTTTCGAAGTGAAGGAGGAGCTCATCTGGATCGACGAGGCTAGATACTACACAGCGTTGGAATCAGGTAGGATCGAAAAACACTTGGTTTCTCATATGATAATGCATATTTAGAGAAGGATTGCTCTTAATTGTCTTGTTTTTCACTAGAGAGTCTTAGGCTCCTAGGGAGGTTAGTTTTGTCAGCAAAAATAACTCTTTCCGCATGACAGCTATGCACATTGGAAAAGGAAATGGCTAAGTCTTTGGAAAGGAAAAATGAAATTTATTTGGATTTATTTATAAAAACAATGGAAATTAGGAGAAAGGGAAGGTGAAATGTCACATGTTGCATGTGAGGAGGAAAATGAAGGAAAATAATTGAAAAATGAAGGCTTCATTAATAGAAAGGCTTATGGGGATTAGTTCATGGATTTTGTGATCCGAACTCAAACAAGAATGAAAAAAATTATAGATACAACCATAAATACAAATATACAGCTGAAATAATACTTCATTTCATTAATATCAAATATTGAAATATGCTTACAAACATAATGGAAATAAACTAGCTTGGGTGATGGTAGCTTATCGCTGAGAAGAGATGTGGTGGCTACATGCCTATGAACTATGTTACAATGCGTCTCAAGGGCCTATTTATCATTGAACAACAAATGGAAAACCCAACAACAAAACTCCTAACCCAGGAGATGGAACGCCAAGAGTTTGTGGGCCTCGTTGGGTAGCCAACTTGCTAGGGTTCTAACTTGGTCATCTAATCTCTATTTGTGCATATATATCTTGTTGGAAATATCTCTCTAAGTAATAGAAGATTTTTGATAGTCCCTTACTTATCTCAATGGGCCTGCCGCGGAACTAAAAAAAACACCATTTAGGGGGTAAAATTTTCTCCTGAAGTTCAGAACCCGAAAAACTGCTAAAATTAGTAAATGTTGCAATAAACAAGGAAACATATGAAACTGACTAGAGGTATATGTGGAATAGGTGGGTTTCCACCAATATCCACATAGATCAGTCCTCCCTCCTTAGGAATCAATGGTCCCCTTTTCATTTAGAGGCTCCATGAGGTGAGGAAATTTCTATTGAACGTGGTCTTTGGTGAACCACTTTCCCTTGTGAACGAGTTGGCTTGCATTGACAAATAGATATAGTTGGATCCTTTATTGGCAAGTGTTATTGATATGTGTTTCCATTATTTGATTAGTTTTGGCATGTTCCATGCAGTTTGGGTTTAGCTCTGTTGGTATGACTTGTTATGCAATATCGGATGTGTCCAACAATGGTGGAAAATATGAACGAAGGCGGTCTAAATTGAAAGCTAGTTGTAGACTGAGGGATAGAGGAATGATGAGTGTTGAACGTCAGAATTACCCTCTCCTTGAAAAATTTTCTCACTTCTTTCCCTTGATTTTCCATAAGATTTCAGATCCCCATCAATGATAAATGATAGATTTTTTCTTAAGGAGGGCATTTAAATGATTGACATGTTATATTTTTATGTTTTTGCTATTTGAATAATTTTTTGCAAATTAACTATAGAATGCAGCCTATTCCGTAGCTAACCAAGTATTTCATAGCTACTTCCATGGTCTAGCATGTTCCAGGTGTCAAACGAAGAAACCATCCACATGGGCATCTCTGGAATTGTCTCCACATGGATTCCATCCTAGTCGCTCAACCCAGATCGATAAGAAAGCAAGCTCAAGACCATAGTCAAAGGAGGAGTCAAACATACAAAACCTAGAAGCAATAGGACTCTTTTTCTACTCTTTCGTGGTTAATTAATAAATCCAACAGTTCAGTTGTAGCATTAACTCAAATAAGCCACTTGTATTAACGGTTCTGTGTAATCATTTAGCTCGAATTCAAGTCACTTGTAGCTGATGAAATATTTACACAGTCCTGTTGTGATACGTGTAGGCCACCTATAGCTATTTTTCCTCAAAGAAAGTTATGAATATTTTCTTTTAAATACTGGTTGTACATAACTGAGGGGGGTTGAAGATTTTAATGTATTAAATTTTAGACATTTAACTCTGTATTTTTGGACTTTTGTTCCTGTTTATAATACAAAGTTGTGTGTGTTCACCAATGATGATTTGAAGAAGAATTTTCAAGTAGTTAGGAGCTCAGCCTAGTCAGTTGCAGAGGGCCCTTGCACTGAAGGAGGTTTTCTTTTCATTTGTTTTCTATTTAGTTTTAACTTCACCATTTTCTTTTAACAATATTTCTAATTTAGGCTGATTTCTTTTAGTTTGATTTCTTTTCATTTTTAACAGTAGCATAATGTTAGAAATCAATTGTGCAGTCTTGTTTCTCCAACCCATTTCATGAAAGTAAAGAACTTTGTTTCTAAGCAGAAGTAAGGTTGAAAGTAATAGGAATGCATTGTTGACTAGTTTGCTCACTGCTTCTGTTAATTATTTCCTAGTTCAGGTTGTTAATACACTGTGTTAATGA
Source organism: Pinus taeda (assembly GCA_000404065.3). Lineage (NCBI taxonomy): Eukaryota > Viridiplantae > Streptophyta > Pinopsida > Pinales > Pinaceae > Pinus > Pinus taeda. The sequence goes on along the minus strand of APFE031630438.1, from coordinate 35,054 downwards.
ATGTTTTTAATCACCATTTGAAGTTGATACTCATATTGTTAGCAAGATTGGTTTCCTAAAATATTTTTGTTTTAGGAAATAAGTTTTTTTTTGTTTCTTAAAAAGTTTTTATCAAAGAAAAACCATCAATTCTTTTATCCATTCTTCTGCTTAGTTGGTTAAAATATACTTTATTTTGGTTTCCTAATAGTTGTTAGAAAGCATCATCAATATTTATGTTGGTTATGCATGTGTATTAATGACTAGGATGCATGGAACAAATATGAATATGTGAAATATTCTCACTTGTAGAATACAACTGATTTCATCGAATTGAATATTCTCAAAGCATTATATTTTGCATGGTATTTGAGTTAGAGTCCCACCACACATCATACGTCAACACCCCAACCGAAGACAATAAAAAAGTACACATAAAATTTATCTAAAATCAATCAGTAACTCTTTATAGAGCAAACAAACATTAGTTCTAGGATCTTGGGATAGGCAGTGTGAGTAAACTGCCCAAGATCAGAAACCAAAACTAGTGTCATTAAAAGAGAGAAAATTCCTTCTGCACTCATACTACCGGGACCACTCTAGTAAAACTGGAGCTAAATACGAGACAACATCAGACTGTAAGTGAAGGTATCCCACCTTTGCTTGAAACTCCTTTGGGTATTCTATGTATTGGGGATCACTTTGGTGATTTTGGATCTGATTCGGGGACTTAGGTATCCTTCCCACACAGCATATTATCTGCGACTATATCCCCCCAGTGGTGTCTATGATCTGAGGTATCCTTAGTGGCCAAACTTTTAGGGATTTACACAAGGTGACTAGGGCGAGCTACCCTAGTACCTAACACAGACGGACCTACTATGTCTTCAATTTTTGGGAGGGTGCTCGTCTTCATGAGAGTACTTTTCCCTCAATCTGAGGTTTCAAAAAAGCTCTAGAGTAACTGTAACTATACATTTGGCTAGCCCTCTTCGTTATTCATTGTGATACTGGGTTTCATCTCCAGTGATTGGTGCTTATCATACATGGTCATTTCCCTCTGTTTGCTGATTGATCAAATTAGTGTATTTTTTATATTTTTTTAGGCACCTGAGTGTTATCATTGAGACTTTAACAAATACCATGATAAAATTTATTCATAAAAATTAACGGTCACCATGGCTACATCCAGCCCTCGTTGTCAATCTAGAGGATTGTTAGGACTTCCTCCACTCATTGTGGAAGATCCGCCAAGCTCCAGTGAATTGGATTTCCCATCTTCGGGAAATAAATCTCCAAGATCTCACATGGGATCAGTTTGGACAATCGACGATTCAATTTTATCAAAGGATTTCTTTATGGAAGGATTTCTTCCTCCATTTAACCCTCCGCTAATGAATACGTTGGACCCACTCTCGATTCCCATGGCACATGTACTCCTTGTATCTTTAGTTGACACATTTCTATCCATCCCGTCGATGACTAACAAGTCATGGATCATTTTGGACACTTTTGGTCCCCCACCACTTCCCCAGTCGACAGTCACCACCACACTGTTGATGTCGAACCATGCTATCCCATTTGTCCGAGGTACAAACCCTCACATGAAACCCTCCACGAGCGAAACCCAGCCTATGCTAGGTTCCACCCCTTAAGTGTCAAACTCTATACCTTCGACAAGTGCTACATACAACATTCCTTATAACACTCAATATAGCACATTAGCATGGGTCCCTTCAACCAACAATATAGTTCACACCCATTTTATAGTTCCAACCCCTAGATTCCTGTATTTGGGGGCACTCCCAATATGCATATACTGGTCGGGAATGTAACAATTCCCCTTCCATTTTTAGGCATGCATGGTCGATCACTGATCGACATGAGAACTCCTTATGTTAATCAAGGACAGATGGTTAGTTCTGTGGCGGGAAGGAATCCTCAAGGAGGCCACAACCAATCCATGGGGGTACCCTACTCACAACATCAAATGAGTCAAGGAGGCACCACATATCCTGGGGGAAATGCTATACTCTAGCATCAAACTCCCCATGGAAACCCACATTACAATGCCATACCCCAAGGAAACTACTACACCACGTAACCTATGTATAATATTGGGACTCAAACAATGGGAGGACCACAAGGATCCTCAAGTCATATGCCATCGCCTTGGTCCAAGTTGGGGGCATCACACACTCTGCCTTCTTGGCAACGTTGGATACCCCATCTACCATAACTTGCTTTGGCCACCAATCCCACATAAAATACCAACATACATCCCCAAGTTTGAAGGGAAACACGGGGAGGATCCTAGCACCCATATCACCACCTATCATCTTTGCTATTTTTCTAACTCCATGATGGATGATAGTGTCTGGTTACGCCTTTTTCCCTACACCCTCTCTAGCAATGTAGCAAAATGGTACATTGAGTTACCACGTGCGTCAGTAAATACCTTTGACACTCTAGTAATGGAATTTCTAAAGAACTTCCAGCTACCCATCTGCTATGGGACTGGGACAAATCTCCTCACTTCATTACTTCAAGATACTGGCACCCACATCTCCGATCATATACATGAATGGAGACGTAGGTAGAGGTTAGTCAAAGCTCCCCTGCCATACTATCTCTTAGTAGACTAGTTTTGCAAGTCCCTACTCCCCCAAATTGCTAAGGATGTTGCATTAGGTGTTGTGGTCACAAAAGACCAATCCATAGGTTGTGCCCAGCACTTAGATCTGATATATTCATAGTCTAGCACTCTTTACGATGTAATCCCCAATGCCCCTCACAACTCTAATGCTTCCACTACTCAACACCCCAGAGCGCATGTCGATGGGATTATTCTTGCAACCTCTGGGGCTACTGTAAAACAACTTAGTGGTCACATTGCCCAGATGCCAGTGGACCCCTCTACCGAATCGACTGCTCTTCCTACCACCACGATAAACTCTGTGCAGTCTACGCAAAACTCGGTGGTAAGAACAAGAAGAATAAGTGTTGTGTGTGGAGCATGATTGTTCAGAGGTCTTTGTTTCAGCCGGATGTATACCCCAGGAAGTTTTGTACACCCCTCCGCGCGGGGGGGTGCCGGGGGGGCCGATCCCCCCCGGCTGGGGGGTCCGGGGGCAATGGTCCCCGGCGGGGGCTCGGGGGCAAGCGCCCCGAAGCTAAAAACATTGTAAATTTGCCTTGTAAAAGTATATGTAATTTCTAGTCAATCTGAGCCGTTCATTAGGTGGATGATCTGACGGTAGAACTTATGTTTAGTTTAGGGTTTTTTGCCCTAGAAGGCAACCCCTCTTTTTGTATGAGGGTATTGTATTTGAGGCGGCGATATATAGATGTGTATTCTGTGTGTGTGAGAGAGAAACAGAGAGGTGAGACTGTGAGAGAAACAGAGAGGTGAGACTGTGAGAGAAAACAGAGGATATTACAGCGACTTTGCTGTAGGTTGTGTCTCTTCATTTTGCTGGATAATAGAAAAGAAGGGCTAGCTGTTCGAGGTGGACGTAGCCCAAACTGGGTGAACCACGTATATCTTTGTCTCTCTTGTTTTGTGCGTTTTCTGTGTTTATATTTTTGAAATATTATATGTGTTCCATTGCTCCGTAATATATAATTTTCTAACAATAAGAAAAATACCGCTCCTTCTAAGGAGCAGTGAAAAGAGTAGCAAAACCCAAAGTAGAAGGCTACTATGCCTCCTGATGATGGAAAGGATAAACCCTCCCAATTCCCTTGCAAAATCTGTGCGCAAGACTACATGACATATATGTGTCTGGGTCTTCAGGAATGCACAGATTTCATTGCTAAGAAGGACACCGAAAGGACCCCTGTTGTCCTGAATAATCCTTTTCTCGCTGATCCAAATGGATCCTAAAACCCTCTAAGTCTTCTAAATATTCAAAACTATCGCAAAAGAAGAATTTTTTTTAAAGTCGGTTTACACTATTGGGACGCAATTACATAGGGAAAACATTGAAAAACAAAGTATAGGCAGCTTAAAACAACTTTGCATGAGAGTCGTCGGATCTAGCCTTTCAACGGTCTAGATCTGATCAGAAAATCGCAATCAATGATGGCAAGCAAAGGCGATCGGGGGCTATCACAAGATAGTTTTGATCGCGATCAGCGCGGATTAACAAGGACCGTCGATCAAGTGCACAGATCGACGGTCCATGTTAACGCGCGATATCGCAATCGACAAACACAGAGGAGCGCTTACAAACAACCCGGGGATATGTGCGATATGATTGCGATCAATCACATCGCAAACATCACATCGGAGTATTACAATAGAGCATGGCCGACATAACTCGCGATAGCTGGACCCAATAACATTATTAAAGATTTTTTATATAATTTGAGATCCCAAAAACAAGGATTTCCTTTGTATTTGCATTTTCGCTAAATAAATGAAATACAAAGGGAAAAGTGTCGATGCAATGAAACTGGACCCAAAAGGGTTTATTAATTCTGTTATATATGATTTGAAGTCCGATAAAGCCATTCTTGTGGGTTTTTCAGTGTTAAATGTATTTTTTTAATACAAAGGAAACCAGTGGGATTTCGGGAGGACTAAAGGCGGTAAGTGGTTTGGGTTCAGCTCCGCCCGAGCCCGTACATTGGCTGCCACGTGTCTAGGCTAAGGAGAGAGAAAACCACCTGCATCGGGCGGCTGACCCCCGTACGGAAGAGCCGCCCAAAATGAACCAAAGTTGTTGGATCTGGATCTCCCAAATCAATGGTGGAGATGTGATGTCAATATACAGGCGGACTCGATAGGAGTTACATGTCCAATGAACAATGTCTTGGTGGGATTTTCCGTCTTTTACAACGTTTCTTTGTGTAAACAGAAAATGACCATTTTTGGGATTTCGAAGGCATCGATGACCCATTCCGTTATAGAACAGGTGGCCACCATCCATGAAAGCATTTATCAATGATTTCTAACGCTCAGAGGGGGATCTGAGCAGACAGAGGTCGAGAAACTAGAGAGCCCGAGAAGGAGAAAAGAATGAACAGCACAGATTGGCTTTAAAGCCACAAAGGACATAAGATATGGGCAAGCAGTGCTGAGATAGAGCAAAGACAGAGATAGAGAGGGATAGAGGAACTATGTGTACTCAGAGAGGCTTGAGGGGTTCAAGCAAAACTCTTGTTGTTGTAACTATTGTGTGTTGAGACTCAAATTGAGCTCATACTTTTGTAAAATTCTGTTTCAGAAGACATAATAGAGAGGTCACCACTGAAGGCTGGACTAGGAGACATAGCCTAGGAGTGTTGGGTGAAATCTGTTTTAAACTGTGTGTTTATGTGTGTTGTCTATTATGTTCTTTAACTGCTTCATTATCTATGTATTTCGCAATCTTATCGATCCATTGCACAAAGTAACATAGGCATATCCATGCACATGAGTCTGTAATACCTTAATAATTGTCTTAGATCTCATAATCACATCAAGTGGTATCAGAGCTTTAGGTTGCTAAGGTTAGACAAGCTTGTGTTGGATTGTTGAATGCTAACTAAGTCAAATCTCAAATCAGGAGAAGGAGAACTAGTTGAAGCTAACCCATAAATTGGAAGAGTCTATCCTAGGAGGATAATGGCGGAAGAAACTCCTTTGGAATCAAACTCTCAGTTCATGGACTGTTTCATGACCATGAGAGCCATGGTAGAAGATATGTATTGAGAATTTAAGAAAGGTTAAAGTGAAGATACTTCAACCTCCAAACAAGACAAAGGAACGAAGGAACCTCTTCTAGATGGCCATTCAGAAGGCAAAGGGAAAGGAAAAGAGCCTCCTCTATCAACACCCCCTTCTAGCCCTTTGATTAAATTAGATGTAAAAATTGATTTGCAATATATGATGGAGAATTAAATGCAGAAAAGATAGATATCTGAATTAGATAGATTTATGTATATTGCAGGGTACAGAACATTGATTGAGAAAGGAGAAAGATTCAGCTGGCCAGCCTTAAGCTTGGAGGAACTATCTTAGTGTTGTGGGAAGGAAGGACACAAGCTGATTTGAAGAAGCATGGTAAAATTCTTTCTACATGGAGTGAATTTGTTTCTGCCATTAAAAAAGAATTTTATCCACTAGCTTATATGTAGCAAGCAATGATGAGTTGGCAAAATCTATGCCAATTAAAGGGGCTAAGTGTGCAAAGCTATACCCAGGAATTTAGAAAAAGAGCTTTAAGTCTAGGTATTTCTCTAGACTCATCTGAAACTTTGTTGCAGTATATAGGTGGTTTGCATAGTTATTTGAGGCACACCATTCTCATGTTTAACCCTACTAGCATAGATGAGGTATCATTTCAGGGTACACATCTGGAGGCTAGAGGCAAGAATGTGAACCTAGAGATTGGGGATCATCAAAAGTCACTGCAAGAACAAGGAAAAGAGAATGCAGAAATGGAAAGAGAGGAAGGCAAATGTTGTACAGAAAGACAAACCTTCATGCACTCACTGCAAGAAGGGTGGACACGATGATGAACATTGTTGGTCTTTGCATCCAGAGCTAAAACCCAAGAATTTTGATGGCAAGAAGAAGAAGACTGCTATTGCTATTCAGAAAGATTTAGGGTCAGACTCAGGTGATGAAACAACAGTCACAACCACAGGTATAAAAGGTTATCCGCTTTAGAGAATGCAGAGATCAAGAAGCAGGTACAAGATCTGCTCTAGAAAGGGTTCATAAGGCCAAGCACATCACTATGTGGATCTCCAATCATGTTGGTGAGAAAGAAAGATGGTTCGTGGAGAATGTGCATTGATTATAGCACTGAATAAAATAACGATCAAGAATCCTCTTCCTCGCATAGATGATCTATTAGATCAGTTGAAAGAACTTGTTTACTTTTCCAAGTTAGACTTGCATAGCGGCTACCATCAGGTCAGAGTAGCAGAACAAGATGCATGGAAGACTACTTTCAAAGCAAAGCAAGGGCTGTATGAATGGCTAGTTATGCCTTTTGGCTTAAATAATGCTCCTACCACTTTCATGAGAGTTATGAATGATATACTATGGCCTTTTATTGATGATTGTGTAATTGTATATTTAGATGACATTCTTGTTTTTAGTAAAGCATGGGAAGAACATTTGAAGCCTGTAAAACAAACTTTAGATGTTTTGAAAAAATAAAATCTCTATGTGAAGTAATCAAAATGTGAATTTGGCAAAACATATTTAATTTATTTGGGTCATATTGTAGGGGGTGGTGAATTGAAGATAGATCCATCTAAGGTTAAATTCATTGTGAACTAGCCTAAACCCAAATCTGCTATAGAATTTAGAAGCTTCCTAGGAGCAACACAATATTGGAGAAAGTTTATAGTTAACTTTTCCTTGATTGCAACTCCCTTACATGCTTTGACAGGATTGAAGAAGGTGTTTTAGTGGGGAGGAAAACAACAAAAAGCCTTTGACACCTTGAAATAAAAGATTAGTACAACACCATTACTAACATTGCCAGATCTTCAAAGACCATTTGAGATTGAAACAAATGCCAGTGATTATGCCATGGGAGCAATGTTGATGCAACACGGTAAACCCATATGTTATCATTCTGAGACATTTAATTCTGCAATAGTTAATTATCCCACATATGATAAAGAATTGTATGCATTAGTGGAGAGTGTGAAAAAGTGGAAACATTACCTATTGGGAAAATAAACAGTTATACATATTGATCATCAACCACTTCAATATTTGCACTCACAAACTAAATTGCAGCAATCAAGACACTATAGGTGGATGAGATTTCTACAACAGTTCCATCTTGTCATCAAATATAAGAAAGGCATACACAATAAGGTTGCAGATGTGTTATCTAGCCCAATCATAAATGCATCTACTATACTTAAGCATAACTCAATATTGCATGAAAGCTACATTGAACAATATGCTCAAGATGTAGATTTTAAAGATGTATATGCAACTTTAAGTCATGAAAAACAAGTAGAAGAATTGGATTATCATGTTAAGGAACAACTCTTGTATCATTTGGGAAAGTTATGCATTCCTCAAACTGAAAGAGTTAACATAATCCAAGAAGCACACACTTCTATAATATCAGGTCATTTTGGTGTAAGTAAAACAGTTGCACAATTGCAAAGATTCTTTTATTGGCCAAGAATGCATGAAACAATTTCTAGATATATTAAAGGGTGTACCATGTGTGCTAAAAGAAAGCCCAGCAATAGAAAACTAGGCTTGTACACTCCACTTCCAGTTCC
>APFE031630438.1:0-26373 GCA_000404065.3 Pinus taeda | reverse complement strand
GATTCCCGATTGTTGGCAAGTTTTGGTCAAGTCTATGGGAGTTAATGGACACCAGATTGAAGAAGAGCACAACATTTCATCCACAAACAGATGGACAAACATAGGTGGTCAACAGGATAGTGATCCAGTTGCTCAGAGGCTATTGTAGAAACCATCCCAGGCTTTTGGATGAACATTTGTGTTATGTGCAACATGCGTGCAACCATGCTAAACATTATTCTACACAAATATCTCCTTTTGAGACTTGGTTTTGTTTTACACCAAGGTCTCCCTTGGATTTTGTCTTTAGTAAAGACATAGAAGTTGATGGACACAGTGATGTGGACAAAGCAACCAAGTTCATTGAAAAAATCTAAGAAATCTACCAGGAAGTGCAAGAACAACTGGAAAGAAGCCAGGCCAAGTACAAGGCAAGGCATGATAAGCATTGAATTGAGCATAGCTTCCAAGTTGGTGATCAAGTATGGTTGTACATCATCAAAGACAAAATGCAAGGTGAAGGAAAGAAGCTGAAGCCAATAAGGTATGGGCCTTTCAAGATACTTGAGAAAATTGGTGAGAATGCTTTTCACCTTGATTTGCTAGCTTACATACACATCCATTCAGTAGTTAATGCAGATAACTTGAGACTATTTGAACCTTCATTGATTGAAGATCTCGAAGAGAAAAGTCAGTTCCATTCTATTGATGATATGTTGCCTGAATATCTCAATGAGTTGCAGGAAGATACAATTCTGGACAGGAAGGTGAGAACTATGAATATTGGGGATGTTGAGTACCTAAGAATTGGACTCAAAGGTTCAAAACCAAGTAGTGCAAGATGGATAGAGATTGGACAAGTGACGAAGTTGTATCCTCACTTGATTGATGCTTAAAAAGAAACCAACTTTTGGTGGTCCAAAAGCTTTTTCAGTGGGAAGGAGTGATCCAAATGGATCCTAAAACCCTCTAAGTCTTCTAAATATTCAAAACTATTGCAAAAGAATAATTTTTTTTTAAAGTTGGTTTACACTATCGGGAGGCAAAAACATAGGGGAAACATTGAAAAACAAAGTATCGGTGGCTTAAAACAACTGTGCATGAGAGCCGTCAGATCTGGCCGATCAACGGTCCAGATCTGATTGTTAAATTGCAATCGGCGATGGCAAGTGGAGGCAATCGGGGGTTATCACATGATAGTTATGATTACAATCAACGTGGGTGAACAAGGACTATCAATCAAGCGCACAGATCGACGGCCCATGTTAACGCACAATATCGCAATCAGAAAACACAGAGGAGTGCTTACAAACGGCCCGGGGGTATGTGCCATATGTGATTGCAATCAATCACATCACAACATCACATTGGAGTATTACAACAGAGCAGGGCCGATATAACTCGCGGTAGATGGACCCGATAACATTATAGACGATGTTTGATATAATTTGAGATCCAAAAAACATGGTTTTCCTTTGTATTTGCATTTTCGTTAAATAAACGAAATACAAAGGAAAAAGCGTTGATGCGATGAAACGAAACCCAAAAGGGTTTATTAATTCTATTATATATGATTTCAAGTCCAATAAATGCATTCTTTGGGGTTTTTCAGTGTTTAATGTATTTTTTTAATACAAAGGAAACCAACGGGATTTCAGGAGGACCAAAGGCGATAAGCGGTTTGGGTCGGGCCCTGCCCAAGCCCATACATTGGCTACCACACGTCCAGGCTAAGGAGAGAGAAAACCACCCTCATTGAGAAGTTAACCCCTGTACGGAAGAGTCCCCCAAAAATGAACCACAACCATTGGATCTGGATCTCCCAGATCAACGGTGGACATGCGATGTCGATATACATGCAGACCCGATAGGAGTTATAAGGCGGATTCATAATGTTTCAAGTCCGATGAATAATGTTTTGGCATATTTTCTGTGTTTTGCAACTTTTCTCTATGTAAATAGAAAACAACCGTTTTTGGGATTTCAAAGGCATTGATGACCCATTCCATTATAGAACAGGTGGCCACCATCCTTGAAATCATTTAGCAATGATTGCTAATGCTTAGAGGGGGATCTGAGTGGACAGAGGTCAGGAAACCATAGAGCCCGAGAAGGAGAAATGAACAGATAGCGCAGATTGGCTTTAAAGCCACAGAAGATAGAAGACAGGGGCAAGCAGTGCTGAGACAAAGCAAATACAGAGACAGAGAGTGATAGAGGGAGTCTGTGTACTCAGAGAGAATTTAGGGGTTCAAGCAAAACTCTTGTTGTTGTAACATTTGTGTGTTGAGACTCAAATTGAGCTCATACTTTTTTAAAACTTGTTTTAGAAGACATAATAGAGAGGTCACCACTCAAGGCTGGACTAGGAGACGTAGCTTGGGAGTGTTGGGTGAACTCCTTATTAAACTATGTGATTATGTGTGTTGTCTATTATGTTCTTTAATTGCTTCATTGTCTATGTATTTCGCAATCTTATCTATGCATTGCACAAAGTAACATAGGCATATCCATGCACATGAGTCTGTAATACCTTAATAATTGTCTTAGATCTCATTATCAGATCACACGCTCAGCAGCATCAACACCTTATTACAAACCAGCCCCAACCCCTGCAAGGGGACAATGGTGGTTGGAAACATCCTTCAGCTGGTGAAGGATCCTCTACTGTTTACACCTTTGAAACGATAGATCTACAAAAAAGAGCCAAATCCTATGGAGCTCCTGTTGCTCATGTAGAGGAATCTTCCTCAAGTCAAAGCCCACTTCCACCTAACAATTTTCATATCGAAAGGCCAGTTGTTGACCTTGTAATTTGCCCCCCTAAAGGGGCACTTCGATGCACAATGCATAATACATTTGCATGTGTCGCCCAAAACTACAACATTGTAGAAGACCTGGCACAAGAGCCATCGACTATGTCGGTGCTCGAAGTATTACAAACATGTCTAGCATAAAGGAAAGCTCTGCTTTTGGCTATTGGTGGTATCGCCCCACAGGATTCCATGCTTGTGATTTTTGACATGGAAAAGTGTAAACCTCCCTTTTTCCACCGGCTTGCATTTCAGGTGCAAATATTTTCGAAAGGTAAAGGTATACATAGAACAGTAATTGAGGAAGGTGCTTCTACCTTCGTCATGTTAGCTTCATGTTGGATCACTCTAGGTTCTCCAACACTAACCCCACCATTGAATTACCATAAAGATTTCAATGGCCACACTTTCATCCCGAAAGGTTACCTAGCTAGCTACCCCATCACTTTGAGTGGCAAAATGGTAATGGTGGATATTGAAGCATGGATCATAAACTCGACTATAATCTACTTTTGGGCCACAATTGGACTTATGCCATGAATTCCATTGTATATTTTGTCTTTCACATCATCCTATTTCCCCTGGATGGAAAGATAATCACAGTGGACTAGCTGTCCTTTTGCACCCCAGATTACTCCCTATTACCTAGCAGCTTTGTACCCTTAATGGGTGGTGTACCTGACACTTCATTAGTATCGGTATCGGCCTTCTGAAGGCTTCTTCCCTCATGGGTTTTTTCCCTCTTAAACCACCCCAGGTTTCACAAACGGTCAATATGCTTTCATACATTCCTCATGAACAGACCGATCCATTGATCCTACTGGCTCCTTCAGACATTGACACTTACGGAGAAAAAATGTTGTTATTACCAACTGAATTGGCCTACCAAGCCATTAAATCTGCATCTGAATCTCTGGTCACTTTGATTACGACCAACGGTACCATTTCCCTACCCATAAATTCTTCTTCTTTCGATCTACTCAATCAAGTCGTACCTACGGACGAGAATATTAGAGAAATCATGAGTTTAGAAGAGTGACCTTGGAAGAACTCACACCATCATGTTTCAATATCTGATTCGAACATGATGCTTCTTCAAATCCAGTCAATAGACATACCATAAATCGTTTCCTCACCATATAAAACTATCCAAACATTGGACACGAAAGGAAACATGGGCAATATTTCACAAATATTTCTCAATAATATTTCAATAAAGACAGGTATCACGAAAAATATACAGATTGGAGCCAATGCGATCCTGAGGAAATTGCGAGCTTCCCCTACCCTTTTAAGGACTTATGTATGTTTTCCCTTGGTCTTATGAGGAAATGCATGGCATTGACCCTTCTATTGTCAAGCATGAGATCAAGGAAGATCAAGCATTTTTTTTTATGGTATTTTTCTTGCTCGTTAATTCAAAAAACCTCGAGTCTACTTCTTTGCGCTTGTTAAACTACCACAAAGAAGATATGAACGCTTTCTTTTATAGGATTTTTTCTCACTTTAAAAACTAAAAAATCCTTGAGTTTGTCATCATTGAACTCGTTAAACACATACGATGACTGTCCGAGCAACTCTTTTTCACTCTTTTTCTAGCTCACTAAACTGAAAAAGGCCATTAGAGCATTCTTTTTAGGTACTTTTTTCTCGCTCATAAAATTGAAAAAATCCTGAGTTTTTACTTTAGGCTTGTTAAACATTTATAAAGATGACCTGAGAATTCTTTAGGTACTTTTCTCACTCGTTAAACTGAAAAATCCTGAGTTTTTTCCACCGGGCTCATTAACAATCTACGGCAGCAACAAAGAGAACTTGTTTTTTGGGGACCATTTCTTGCTCTTAAATTGAAAAATCCCTGAGTTTTTCCCTTCTTCGGGCTCATTAAATCTACAAAGAAGGAATTAGTAGTTCTTTTATCTCTTTTTCCTAGCTCAATAAACTGAAAAATATACTTTGAGTTTTCTTCATTTGACTCCTTAAAATTTGATGAAGGTATTGAGTTTATTGTCATGTGACTCATTAAGAATTCACGACGAAAATAGAGTTTAGTCCATCTCCGCGTACTCATAACAAAATGAGGTCAACATATATTAAGCATCGGTTTCTCTTTATCCGAACTCAATAGATTAACTCACGGAAAATTAACCGATCCGGATATACTATTCTCAACTTTTGTCGGACCCGGTTAAAAACTATGACAAAGGGACCACCCTGGAGACTTTCTTTATGAACTTTTTCGACTCTCTAAATATGAAAATACCACCGAGTTGTCTAGTCTGGACTCACTAAATTACACAGACAAGTTATAGAGTCGCTCTTTTTACGATCCTTTTCAGACTCTTAAAACATGAAAAGATCAACGAGTTATCTCATCTGGACTCATTAAATCACACAGATGAATGATAGAGTCGCTCTTTTTGTGGTCCTTTTCATACTCTTAAAATATGAAAATATCAACAAGTTTCCCTATCTGGACACATTAAACTAATCAGATAGGGCATAGAGTCTCTCTTTCTACGGTCATTTCTAGGCTCTTAAAATATGAAAAGATCAACGAGTTTACCCGTCTGGACTCACTAAACTAATCAGTCGGGGAAAATAAACAATACAACTGCATTCAATATTAGAAAGTGTGGTTTGGCAAAAGTCATTCCCTTGAACATGGAACTCCCTCAGATAAACCTTCCTTGTCATGGCCTCTCAATATGAATCCTACTAGCCTCTGAGTTTACCCTAAATACCCCGATGTTCTTGCATCTCTGTATCCTAAAACTCTTTGGTGTTCCATGAGTCTAGTGCTGCATGGTTAAAACCATTGTCGTGCCTTCTATTGTTGAAGGGTTAACCTTTTGTTTCCTCCATCAACCCATCAAGCATATCCTTTCATCATGCCCTCCATTGTTTTGACCCAATGCTCAAAGATTCCTCAAAAAACAAAATCATTCTTGTCCCGTTTCATGTCGATTGATGTAGGACACATTATTGCCTACCTTTCGACAGGTCTCTTCCTATCGACTTCAACACTCTATCTAGGAAGACAGCCTAGAAACACATTCAGTGCCTTGGGACTTGCAGACATTAGTGGCAGATCACCTTGTGTTTGATCAAGGGTTCTCATTATTGGCTCCTCGTTAAGCGATTCTACGAGTGTTCAACGACAAAAACATCTTTCACACTCCCTAGATTGTATTGTGCATCTTGGATACCATCACCATTATCGGTGGCCTTCCTCACGTCTATTAACAGTCTCCATTATTGACTGGTAATCAGATGATTTCATGCATGTTCGACATTAACGCATATATTCGCATGTATCGATCTATGTTGTTCGGTGAAGCGAAATCAAGACCTTGGGTATAGGCTTGCATCACTTAGCCTTGTTTCCTCTCCCAAGTTGCGTATATTGTTTTTTGGAGACAGCTCATCGGGATGATTCTATTATGACATTGGATCCGCATTGTGCTTATCGGTGGCTAGCATCGTCATATCTATTTTTATGATAAAATCACTCTGAGATAGCTACTGAGCATGGGAATGCCTAACTCGGGACATGATTTTAGTTGTTTTATATATATGTGTTGTATCAGGTTTCTTGTACCACCTAAAGCTCTGATCCTCTCTCTCTCTTTGTCGAAGAAGGAAAATTATAGTTAAGTAAAGTATTTCGGCCACCGTTGCAGCCTCTAATCTCTTACTTTAAGAGGCATATATTATACAGCAAAATGACCCCCTCATTAGTTCAGAGGGGAAATACATGATAGTTGAAGAAAAGAGCAACATCACATGCCTTGTTTCCACACTAACGCTGGCTAAACATTGACAACCTACTTTATAAAGCTTCTTAGTAAGCCTAAGGGCGTGTTAGTGACCCTACTAACTCTAGTTGATAGTTCACGAACAATGTTAGTGAATCCTAGTGAGCATCTAAGGGTCAAAGGAGCAAATCGACTCATAAATATCTAGATATTTTCTCCTAAGTTTACTCAGAAAAGCAAGGAAACATCTCAAGTTTGACCTATTTGTGGGATTTCTAATCCTAATGAAGGAGAAAAATGGGAAAGAGCTCAAAAGCATGGCACCATCATTTCTTTTACCCTAAGAGACTCATGGAGGAACTTGGCAACCCTAACTTGATTTCTACGGGCTATGGTGATAGAGGTCAGATCATTTGAAAGGATAGCGTACTTGATTGTCGAGCATTGTCTCAAATCATAAGAAGTTGGTAAGAAGGGAGAGAGGGAGAGAAGCTGGAGGGGTTAGGGAAGGATAATGCAATAGATGGTTGTAATCACTCTTCCAACATTAATATAGAACTGTAGTTGTACTGTCTACTCCGTGGTGTTGCTACTATCATTCATTTACTTATTTGTCCAACACCTTTTAACATGAGTAGATTAGTTATGTGTAGCTAGATTTCTTTTACATATACATGTATTAGTTATCAAAGTTTTATGTTGTGATTGTGCTTGTCTGTTCTATGTACAGGACTTGATTTGGAATCATCTCAGGGGATTTCCACTTGGCTGCATTGTGCTCTCCAGCAAATCTACACCAAGGCTTGACGTAATCCATCTATTTTTCTTTGATAGTTAGTTAATGTTTATGGACATGCATGTAACTTTGTGACAAATGCAAATAGTCTTACAGTCTTCCAAGGGTCTCGAGAAGACCCTTGAGGGTATCTTCATTCTCCATACACCGTGCATTTTATCCTATAGCATGACCTCTATTTGGTCGTGAGTTTGGGGATGGAAAGTCGTGGACTTAGTAAGTTTGGTATCCAGCATCAAGCAAAGACTTGACCGAAATTCACTCAAGAATATGTCATCCCAATCTAAGACAATGGACTGTGGAATCCAAAATTTTACCCACACTCGCTAAAAGAAGAGATTAGCAGTGTCATCTACTGTGATACTCTTCTTGTAGGATTCCATAATGGCCATCTTAGAGAATCTGTGGATGAAAACAAAAGAAAAATCATTACCATGCTTAGTAGAAGGAAGGACTGACATGTAACCCATGCATATGGATTCCCAAGGTCAATTAGGAGTAGGCAGAGGAGTATATAGGCCTTGCTTCTTTATGGTTGCTTTGGAAACGACACATGCAGTCTAGGATCTAATGTACTTCCCAACATCCTGATGAAGGTTTGGCCAATAAAACTATTTCTGCAATACTGCCACTATTTTCTTTACTCTGAAATGTCTAGTGACCCGACTGTAGTTCGCCTCCCAAAACATCTTGGCACACTCGCTTGAAGGAACACAAATGTGTCCCAGGTGGCATAACAATGCATCCTAGAGGTGAAATTTTGGAATTTTCTTGTTCAAGTAGTGTTGGGTATGTGCTTCCAAATTCTGGATCACTCTTGTAAATATGCGGCCACTCGGAAGCCTCGTGCCCACAAGATTCGAGCACAGTGATCAACCACATAACCGATGGTCATCTAAGGAAGTATGCAACATTATTGTTGTTTCCCTTTTCATAATTAATGTCCAAATGGAACTATTGCAAGTAGGTGGACCATTTCTTATGGTCATCGTTCTACAACTTCCCTTATGTTTTTAGGAACTACAGGGGTCGGTGGTTTGTGTGGTGGACCATTTCCTTCCCCATAATGTAATGCTTCCATTGACTATAGGCCTACACAATGGAATACATTTATTTATCATATCTCACTGTGATAAGCCACTAGATGCCCTTACTGAGTAAGAACTGCACCAAATGGCATAGTCAGAGGCATCTGTCTCAATATTGAATGGTTGTTGCAAGTTTGGTAATGTTAGCACTAGTGCAGAGAAGAGGTGATTCTTCAACTCAAAAAATTCTTTCTGTTGGGTTTTAGACCAAAATAATTTTTCTTTCGCTCCGCCCTTGGTGACTTAACTTAAATTCCAAGTGATATGAGAGAACCGCAACACGAACCCACGGTAGAAATTGGCAACAACCAGAAAGATGTGGGGCTCTATTAGAGTGGTTGGGGCTAGTTAATCCTGAATGACTTGTATCTTGGTTGGGTCTACATGTACACCTTGCTCATAAATGGTGTACCCCAGATATTGAACCTAGGTCATGCCAAAAGTGAACTTCTCCAAGTTAGCACAAAATTTGTCTTGGCGTAGGGTATGGAGGACCTGTTGAATATGGTGGAGGTGTTCTTCCTAACTCTCGCTAAATATCAAGATGTCATCTAAATACACCACCATAAATGCATTGGTGAAGGGTCACAAGATGTCATTCATCAATCTCATGAAGGTTGTAGGGGAATTTGTCAACCTGAAAGGCATAACCAACCATTCAAAAGTGCTCTCCTTGGATTTGACAGTAGTATTCCACACATCAAGGGCTTGATAGGCACATTTTGATAACCAAAATTCAAGTCAATCTTATTGAAATATGTGTCCCTTTGAACTGGTCTAAAAGGTCATCAATCTATGGGATTGGCTACCTATTTCAGACAATGATCTTCTTCAGCACCCGATAGTCAATATAGAGTCTCCAAGTCCCTTCCTTCTTATGTACCAATACAATCGAGCTCCCACAAGGTGAGGATTCTGACCTGATGTGGAATTTATAAAACAACTCCTGAATTTTCCTCTTGCTCTCATCATTTTCTAGGACAGAGCGTTAATAGATCGATCCATTGGGTAGTAGCGCACCCAAGGTTAGATCGATGTAGTGCTTGACCTGACAATGCAAAATTAGCCCCATAGCTGAGGCAAAAATGTCCCTGTATTCCTCCATGACCTTCTCCAACAGTTGTTGCTTTGCATAGGAGCCCTGTTCAGAAGTTGTGGCCCCAATATTCTTCTTTCCCTAAGGGTGAATCATAAGGAAAACAAATTTATTGGTATGTGAAATGATCCTACTCAATTGCTTTGTAGAGATCAAAGAGATGGGGGTAAACAGGGCTACCATCAGTATCATGTACAACTTATTGCCCAAAGTAATAATAGTAGAGCGAGGTCTAGGCTCACATACAAAATGTTGCTTCCACAAGTATGGTTTTCCTAATAATACATCACAAACTTCAAGAGGAGAAACATCACACAATACCTCATCCGTGAAGGGCTTGATGATGTAAGGAAGGTGACACTGTTGGTTGATGCCAAGATTTCGTCCTTGGTGAAGCCACCTGATAGTGTACGACTATGTATGTGTTGTAGTTGGTAGGCTCAACCGCTTCACAACCTATACTGAAATGAGGTTCTTTTGGATCCCCTCTTCGAAAATGAACTGCAATAGAGAACCCTTCACTCACATCTATGAGTGAAAGAGGTGTTCCCCCTCCTCTGGATCTTTAGGCTCATTGTTTTGTATCTTGGTGGTGGCCACGGTGGCACTAGGTTTTGCATCAATGATCTCCTTCCCTTTATCATTAACATTATCAGTTTCTGACTTAGATTTGGAACATGCGTCTACCTTGCAAGCCTTCAACTCATCCACCACTGTCTGCTTGGCCCAACACTCACGTGTGTTGTGAGTTGAGCTCTTATGGAACACACACCATTTTCTTGTGTCCTTCTTTGTCTTAGTTGTGTTTTTATTTTCTTGCGGCTTCAGCGGGTTGTCCTGGGTTGCTTTGCCTTGGCTTTGTCGTTTTCTCTGCAATTTGGGGGTGCCTATCCCTTGCTTCAGATTCGAAGATCCAAATTCTCTCTTCTTTTGTTTAAACTTCTTCTCAATCTTGACAGTGTATCAGTACATCGTGCCAAGAGAGGAGATGTCCAAGAACTCCATCTCGTCTTGGATGTACCTATGTAGGAAACCACGGTACTTGAGTACCAAATGTCACTCAGAAGACTTGATACCCAAGTTCATGCGAAGGGTATGAGAAATATTGGTAAACTCTGGCATGTCTTGGTCCCTTCCCTACCACAGCATTGTCCACTTTATCTATTTATCCTCATACTCTTGATAGGGTATTACTCCTCCCTAATGGCATCCTGGAATGAATTCCAAGTGGGTGCGGCTGAAAATAGTGAGAGTAAACTTTCATCCTTCTTCTCATAGTAGGTTTCCCACCAGTCCTTGATGTGGGGGATGGCTTTGAGAAGAACGAAAGTAATATTTTCTCGGATAGAAAAATCATGAACATAAAAATACCCTTCTAGAAGATTTAACCATTTACCTATGACATCCACATCTATATGACCTTCAAATATGGGGATTTTAAAGTTAACTTGTATCTTAAAGGGTGTGGTGCTTCTAGAGTGGTTGTTAGAAGAAGATGCATCACCTTTGGGTAGTCGCTGAAGGACCTGGAAGTTTTCCATCATCGCGTTCCTCTATCACTCGAAGGCTTATTGAAGTAATATTTTAAAACGATATCCTTCCCCCTCATCTTTCTTCTCTTCCACCATTAGAGGTCATCGAGATTAGGGAAAATTTTAAGGATGGCATTTTTTATTGAAGTTTAGAATCTTTCGCGAATCTCACTGGACCCTCATACACAAATTATAAAATGTTCGTTGATATATTTGTAAAAAGAATCAAAATTTTAATTGTTTTATATTTAGTCTCTATATAATTTTGGCGATATATAAGGTAAAATAATTCTATACTATAAAATTTGGGCGAATAATTTTTAGAAAAAATGGAAATTGATGAATCTTTTTTTTGGAAAAAGCATGGAAAATTAGACCACTTGTGAATATTAGCCCCTATAATTTTCAATGGTCCAGATTTGTGAGGTTGGTCTTGCAAAGCTTCGACCAGTTCAAGCCCTAACTCCTTATATCCTAACCTCATTTGGGACATGAAAAGAAAAAGAAAAGAGAGAGCAGACCGCTCTGATACCATTGATCAAAAATTAAATAGGAACACAACAAATTACAAATATAACCATAAATACAAAGATGCGGCCGAAATAACACTTCATCTCATTAATATCAAAGACTAAAATATACTTACAAATAGAATGCAAAAAAGACTAGCTCGAGTGATGGTAGTTTACCTCTGAGAAGAGATGTAGTGGCTACATGCCTCTGAAATGTGTTACAATACGTCTCAAGAGCCTATTTATTATTGAACAATAAGGGAAAACCATAAATAACCAAAACCCTAACCCTAGGAGATGGAACACCAAGTGTTTGTGAGCCTCGTTGGGATTAGTTTTGTAGCCAACTTCCCTTGTTCATAACTTGGTTATATTATCTTCGTTTGGCATGTACAATACCTTGTTGGATATATCTGTCTGAGTGCTACAGGATTTCCAACACGCCATTGCCTATGGAAAATAGCCTACTGTGGATCCCAAACAAATGTCATTTAGAGGGTCAACACTGCTGCGGAAGTTCAGGACCCAAAATAATGCTAAAAATAGTAAATTTTGCGATAAACAAGGCAACATATGAAACTAACTGGAGGTCTAGGTGGAATAGGTGGGTGGCCAGCTATATCCACCTGGATCAGTGTTTATCAATTCAGTTTTGGAGCTCTTATTCTATTCTCTCTCTCTCTGTCATACTATTGGATACTTAAGAGTTTTGTTGGAGCACTCTTGGAGGAGTGTGGCATACTTGGGATTTGGAGCAAGAAGACAAAGGAAAATAAAGAAAGCATAAGAGGATATCGTGATCAAAAAATTACAGTGGATTTTGCTTGCAAGTACAAAATTACATGTATGATTTCCTTGCTAGTTTTGGAATGCATGGCATATGCCTGTGGTTATTTGGTTATGATTTGTAATTGGCGTGGAGGATTGCCTGGATTGACAATGGTTTTTCCTAGCCTTTCCATTTCCTGGATAGCCATGGTGTTATGGATTTTACTTTTGTTTTCTGGTTGGTTTTCTTGTGCCTTTGGCTACGGGTTGAGTTATGTGTTCTTAGAAGCCTTCGTTGGACAAATTATCTGGAAGTCCTGTAATAGCTTGGGTTGAGTTACTAGTCCTAGAAGCCTTGGTTGGAAAAGTTATTTGGAATCCCTTATTGTGTTTAGTTACTAGTCCTTGATGCCTTGTTTGGACAAATGCTCTGGAATCCCATCAACAATTGTGTGTTTAGTTACATAGACTCAGCTTAATTAAACCACCAAATATAATCTTGAGATTGATGGTCAAACCGAAAGGGTGAATCAAGCTCTACAAGACATGCTTGTATGTGTGTCATGGACTAGTAAGCCAAATGGGAAGAATACCTTCCCCTTGTAGAGTTCACATATAATGGAAGTTGATATAGTTTTATTGGCATGGAAAATTGATACCAAATTTGGTATTTATTATTACATCCTCAAATCTTCCTTGTTTTCTAATCATTTTTGCATTGCACTTAGATCATGTATTGTGCATGGTATATAGTTAACATCCCACTAATTTTCAATGGTTTTAATATTGTCGTGAATGATTGATGTCTGAATAGAATCATGCTCTGAGGACTACCATCCTTGTTAACACTCTATAGCAATTGAGTGGCACAATCATAAGGTCCACAAGATCGACAACTTGAACTGTCCTAGGACCTGTCAAGGTCTAACGCTTAGGGGGATGTAAGAGCCCTGGTTAAAAATCCATGTAATAAAGTAATAAAGGAAAAAAAAGACCAAGGTCATGGGAAACGTATTCCAAGTTGAATTTTGGGAAAAACATCCTAGTGGGTGTTCATTTGGTTTATTATGGCTAAGGTAATTGGTAAAGGCATTGGTAAAGCCTTTAAAAAGGAAAAGAGAAATTTATTCACTTTTTATTTATGAAAATAATGGAAAATGAAGAAAATGGTGGCCTCATTGATATAAAGGCTTCTGAGGATCATTTCACAACCTTTTGTCAATTTAACATTTTATCAGTTTAGTTTTGGAGCTCTCTCTATTTTCTCTCTCTCATTCTTTTGTGCACTTAGAGCATTATTGGAATATGCTAACATTGGATAAAGGAAGGAAAAGGGAAGACAATAAAGTAAAGGGAATAAAATATCAAGCAAGGTAGATTTGGATCAAGAAGCTACAACAAGATTAGTTGTAGGTATCAAGTTGCATGTATGATTTCCTTGCTAGTTTTGGCATGCATGGTACGTGCATGTGTGTTTTTGGTTCTCTTATTGTCATTGGCATGGGTTTTTGTACATGTGACAATGGTTTTCAGCCTTTCCTTCACATTTCTGAATAATCATGGTGTGATGGGGCTCTTTCATTTTGTTGAAACTGATTGTCGAATGGTTTTGTAACTGGGTGAGGTGGTCTCAGGAAAATTCCCAAGGTCATGGGAATCCCTTGACCGATAATGGTGGGATACACGGTAAAGTTGAGGGTGGATATAGTAAAATTCATCAAGATATTGGTGAATAAATCTGGAGTTTCCCATGCTTGTTTAGGGCCTAGTGATCCCTTGATAAGTTTTGGCAGGATTGCACCAAAGTCTGGTAGTGTATGTTTTTTTTTTGGGGCTAGGAATCCCTTGACCAATAATGGCAGGATACACAGTAAATCCTAGTTGTATAAATGAGAGTTTCAGACCTAGGAATCCCTTGAATGGTAATGGAAGAATACACAGTAAATCCTGAGGAATCCCTCATTGGTTTTGTTGTGATTCCCACATTCATGCATGGAATATGGCAGGGTGGTGATTGGCTGAAAAAATGATTTGGTTCAACCCAATCTATGGTTAGGTTGTATGTGGAAGTTCCTGACTTGGTTGGTTTTTGAGCTATTTTCATCTTGTATTTCATGAGTAATTATACTTGTTAGTTGTCTTTAAGGATTGTTCTATCATTGGTATTATTTTGGTTATATGTTGGTTATAAGCATGGTTTCACAATAGACTTTAATGATGCCCCTCATCATGTTTTGATTAGTAAATGAATGGTTAATGAATGTATGACCTAATAGATGATAATGCAACTATTATGACAAGGCATCAAAAGAATTTTATGAATCTAAGATAAGTATGAGATCCCTATGTTTAGATATGCAATTATGACATGTAGATTAAATGCTCATGATGTGTTTGACATAATGTCTATCATGGTTAGGCCTAGAAAGGTCAAGTTCTTGTCTGGTTTTCATATGGAAGGATTTGTCTTTGTGTCATTCATTATTTTGGAGACTTCCATTATGTTTTGGGTAGTGGCCTGGGGACTAGCCCTCAAAACGTTCCTCAGATATCCTAGTCGCACGCATAGAACTAGATGAAAAAGACTACAGTCACTCCCTTGCAGGTTTATGCACGCGAATGGAGAGTTATAGTTGAATTCAAGTAGTATTGTGCTAGCATGTGGAAGTCCAGATCAGTGAAAAAGAGGGTTAAATCAGGGTTTGGGAACCTATGATGAGCCTCCAAATTAGATACAATTTAAGGCCCATATTACCATCTCTCAGCACATTAAAAATATGTTTTTTTATTGGATGACATATTTTTAGCTTTAATATGTTTATTAGGAAGGTTTAGAGATAATTTCATATTTGTTCCTAATATTACTTATTTTTGTATAATATTATGAGAATACTGGGAAGATTATGAAGACTTGGAGGATGCGATATGTTGAGAATTTCTAATTCTGACAATGCTCACTCAAAGGAATTAAAGATTTACCCTACATGTAATGGTAATCCAACTCTAGCTAAGCAATCAAACTGTACTCAATGACTCATTAACCCTACTAGCTTGACAACAAACCAAAGATCTTGATGTTGAGCACTAATATGGACACTTTGTTTCACACTTAACCAAACAAACTTACCCTCAACTAGACTTCATACATGTTCCTAATGGATCATAATCCAAAGAACATCTTCAAGCATTAACTCTATTCAATTGTGGCAATCAAATGAAACAACTATGAGAAACTATACTAAAGAACTACCCTACAGTTGCATCA
Organism: Pinus taeda; assembly: GCA_000404065.3. Classification (NCBI taxonomy): domain Eukaryota; kingdom Viridiplantae; phylum Streptophyta; class Pinopsida; order Pinales; family Pinaceae; genus Pinus; species Pinus taeda. The sequence continues at coordinate 10,766 of APFE031630438.1, read as the reverse complement.
ATCTTCAAAATGTAAGTAAACCTATTCTAAACCTTAACAAACCAACAATCGGCTCTTGAAATAAAATTAGGCATGAATTAATTCAAACTACGTTTTGACTCCCAGTACTAGATTCTAAGTTGTGGAGATATAATCAAGTATTCGAAACAAAACAAGGGAAATCAAGCATTTTAAATGAAATGAAGGGAATTGCTTTGAAAACTAAAGCTATATCACTCTTTGCAATCTAAAATCAATCCACACATTCCATTTAAAAAACTGAAAATCCATTTGACAGATGAAACTAACCCAAAATATGATAAGCTATTTGAATCAATTACTCTGGAAAGCAAGGCCTCTCTAATATACACACTTATGCTAATATCTTAGTAGAAATCCAATCAACTTAACTAAATCAAGCTCATAACAAACTGCACTATTCTAATGCTTCCTATGGCACACACAACAGTTCATAAGAAAATCGATCAATTTGTTTACTGAAGAAAACAAGAGAAAACGATTTCAAAATTGGTTGAAAACAATCAAACTCAGACCCTATCAACTCTGATCACTCACTATGTTATATGACTTCAGCATTAGAAAGTAGCATTGCATTCTCAATGAATAGATTAGCTCATCATAAGCATTTAACAGTCAATGCAGTTCAAACTAGTTTTAAATGTATCTATGACAACACAGCCGAGGTAATATGATTTATAGTTTCAGAGAACATAGTATGTTCTTGCCTTGGGAGTAAGAGTGTTAATTACATGAGAGTCATGTGTTCGGATTGCTGAAGCAAAGGGATAGTAAAGGAAAGATCTTAAATGCAATCAACTAGCTATCATCAGCAATCCATCAAACGCTTAATCCCAAATTCAAAGAAGAAGCATTGTCAATATCTTTGATTAAAAACAAGCCATGAAATACACAACAATTACTTCCATGTTTGGGAGCTGCCCCTTTCCTATGCTTGTTGCTCTGCTTTTATACATGTTGTAGATTAGTTACAAACAAATTCATGTCGTGTTTGAATTCTCTAGATGGCCTTCAAATAGCTAATGGTTGATGTTGATTTTGATCAATGCAGGGATGGAGGAAAAGAACTTATCAAACCGTAATTGTGGCATAAAAATAGGCAAATCCGAATTTGACTATTAAGTACAAATTTGGACATTTTATATAAATTGGCATCGGAGAACTCTTCTTATCTCTCAAACTGTAAGGAATTTTAGAAAAATGTTTTAGTTTTACTAAATTGGCTATACGAGGACAGAAACCCATGTGCCATATTTTCTTCATTCACCTTCATCTGCATGGACATTAAGGCGGAATTTGGTAGTTTGAAAATTATTGTAGATTTGGACAAATTTATGAATTTCCTTCTAGAGACCCACATGAGTGAATTTAGTGCAATCCAAGTTATGGAAAGGTATTAAAACATCATTTTTGACAATAACCTCATTCGGTTTCTCCAGAAACATGTCGAAAGTGTAAAAAGCCCCAAATTGGCCATTTTCGTACTCTACTGGCTTGTGAAGAAACTTGGTGATGGAACCCTGTGAAAATGAGCTATAGCGAAACCATCATTAGTAAATCATGGCATAATCATCTTTAATCATAGAAAATCTAATAAAACCAATGATAATCAACCACGAGGCATAGGATGTGATTTGGCGATAAATGATGGAATTAGGGTACATAACGAGTTAAAGACCTAGGGTTTTAGGGTATGAATGTTGTTATTGCATGATGAAAACACAGGCATTTTCGAGGCCCATCAAAATTCAAATCGGAAAGGCATTCTAAAGAACATTTCCCTCTCTTCAGAACTTACATGGTTAATGGAGCACTGAATCCCTTGAATGTCCAATCTAGCCTATGGTGCGAGATATGTAAAATTAGAGGTGAACACCACTCAGAAGATTGTTATTTGTTATAGCAATATGTACAAACTCCCAGGAACCTATATTTAAAATTTTGTAAATGAGTAGGACACCATGAGAACCATTGTCAAGCTTATGAACTAATGATGGAGCGTGGTTCTGACACTTATATAATGCAAGTAGAAGAACATGGACATGAGGACAATGGATATCACGGTGGTTGATTAGGTGCTAAAAAAAATAGCTCAAAATTCAAAGTTTTTGGATCAGTGTGGAACCTAAATGACTGCGTATTTCTCGTCATCCTGGATTTGCGCAACTTGTTTCGTGCGAAATGGACACCGTATGCTCCTAGAAACATGTTCTGTTCATTTTCTCAAATAGACAATTTTTTTCAAAGCGTGACAACCCAGTCAGCAGTTCGTACTACTGACGCGGCACTAACTATTTATGATGAAGTCATAGGGTTGACTGGTCAACGGGCCTTCGGTAAATCATATGATGTCAAGTGGCAATTTTTGGATTCGGTGCATTTGGCCGTTTTTTATTGGATGGAAGGTGGCCAACCACAAGCTGACATGTGACCCAGCTAGAGGCCGCCACATGGCAGCCCAAGGGCCACCAAAAGTTTGTTTAAGGTCTGGACAGTAGCAGCAGGGCTCAAACCCGCGACCACCAAATGACAAGCCAGAGATCCTACCAACGCGCCAACATAATAGTTCTTAACCACTATAATTGTCGGTGTTTATTTAAATGTTATGTTGTGCACACTCTCAGGAAAGGGCTAGCCCTTAGATGCACCACTCAGCATGACCACCGGCGGAGAGGAGCGGGGCCCGATCGGCAAGGGAGGGCCGTTGGCCTTAGTCACGAGCACGTAGCCCCCATATGGCCATAAAATTTAGATTTAAGGCCTTATAGGCTATTTAATGAGCCCGATAATTTCGCCTATAAATCGACAAAATCGGTGTTCTGTTCACATAATTTGGGGTGAATTTGTAGGATGGTACTAGATTTTGGGGAAATTGCGGTGCGATTAGTAGAAAGACTTGGGGAATTCATAACTTCTTTAGTTTTTGACCAAATCAGGAGCAGAAAGAGGCTAGACAAGCATTTTTGGGAATTTTGGAGCCATTGGAATAGGTTTCAAAGCTATCTGAGCATTGTAAACTAATGTATTCACACTTTTGAGAATAATAGAGAGGGCCAAGCCATTGGAAGTTGGACTAAGGAGATGTAGCCCAGGTGGAGTGAATTCCTTCATCATGTGTTATTGTGATATTGTTTGGTGATGTTCATGTCTGTTATATGTTGTTGTTCAATCATTTGTTTATGTTAATTTGTACATGAAATTTACATAAAAACGCTCAAAAAATCATGTTTGAACTTGCGATTAACCTTATGAATCCTTAATCACTTACATATTCTGAAGAGGAATTTAGAATAGTAAAACTAATTTTCCCAATCAAATCAAGTTTGGTATAAGAGCTCTTGGTTTTATTTGTGCAAGAAGTATTTAACGATTTGCAAGTGAATGTCATGCTTACAAGGTTGAAGCTCAAGAGAGGAGAAGGGAAGCTGCTTGAAAGTCTTGAAGTTGGGTCAAGGAGAAGGAGTGCAAGGTCTCCACAATCTCCACCACTAGTTCTACCTCAAATTTTGGTTGAGTCTTCAGTGAGCATGTCACATGAAGGAGAGCCTACAAATATGAGAGAAGATGAGAAGGTCTTTAGGAAGGCTTTCTTTGACATGACAGAGATGGTAAAAGTCCTCTACGAAGAGAGGAATACCAGACTGCAGGGTGAAAGCTCCAAGCCTCCAAAAGGAGAAGGTTCTTCAGGAGGAGGAGGTAATGGAAATGGAGGTAAACCTCCACCATCTCCACCATCATCTTCTTCTTCAACTTCACAGGCATCTTCATCCTCTTCCACTAATACAACCCTTCCTCATACTCATCAACATACCTCAAAAGGAATTTGTAAAACACCCATGTTAAAACTTGGTCTTAAATTTGAACTGCCCATGTATAATGGTGAAGTGAATGCATAGAATCTTGACAATTGGCTTCATCAGTTGGAGGTCTATTACAGATGTCAAAACCTTCAAGATGATGACATAAAGATTCAACTAGCTTCCTTGAGGATGGAGGGTGAAACACTAGTATGGTGGGAATCCAGGACACAACAATAGATAAAAAAACATGGTAAGATCTCAATTTCTTGGTTTGATTTCATTGTTGCAATTAAAAGACAATTTTACCCTCTAGCATATATGCAGAACCATCATGAATTGGCAAAACTTTAGACAACTTAAACGTCAAAATGTGCAATATTACACCCAAGGATTTAGAAGAAGGTCTCTAATTTTAGGTGTATATTTGAAATCACAAGACACGTTGCTAAAGTATATAGGGGGTTTACACAGTTACCTTGGGCATACTATCCTTATGTTTAATCCCAATAATCTAGATGAGGTGTGTGTGCAAGCCACTCATCTTGGGGCAAGAGGGAAAAATACTCTATAAGAGGGTAGTAAAAAGCCATTTAAGGGTAAAGGAAAATAAAAGGATTTCAAAGGGAAAGGAAATAAAAATGCATCCATTAAGAAGGAAGGAGATAAAATAACATGCACGCATTTTTCCAAATAGGGCCACGACGAAGCTCATTGTTGGAAGCTTCATACTGAAATGAAACCAAAGAAATTCAACAACAAGGGAAAACAAAATACAACTCCAACCACTCAACAGGATTTGGGATCTAATTCGGGTGATGAAACTAAAATTACAGCCATGGGTATGAAAGTAAAAGAATCCATTGCTAGCACTAGTACTTCAAATTTACACAATGAAAATCCAAATGAAAAGAAGATGATAGAAATTTTCACATAAGGGTAATCTCAAAACATATCAAAATTGATACTCTTTTCGATAGTGGCTCTCAAGCCAATCTTATCTTTGAAAACATTGTCAAAAGTTTAAACTTGGAAACCATTCCACATCATAAGCCATATCCATTAGGATGGGTGTGTGATAATGCACAATTTGAAGGAACTAGAAAGTGTAGACTAAAATTCGCTATTACTGCAAATTTCATAGATGAAGTGGAACTTGATGTTGTTCCATTAGACATATGTGGTATAGTTTTGTGGTATAGACATGAAAACAAATACCATTTGTTCAAAGATAGAGTAGAATACATTGTGAGAGACCGTAGCAGGAAACTAAATCTTTCACTTGTTAATGTGGGGCAGATGAAAAGACTAGTGAATTCTAGCAAAAATTTTGTGCTTATAATGATCAAACCCAATAATGATACTAATAATGAGGCTTTTCAAGGTTGTGACTCAAGATTGAAATCTGAATTGGTTGATTTTGTTAATCAATATGATGATATGTTTCAGGAACCAAAAGGATTTCCTCCCAAGAGAGGAATCCAACATGAGATACAGCTGCAGCAAGATAGTACTCTTCCTAACATTGGCATGTACAGGATGTCAGTGATGGAAGAAAAAATTACAAAGGAAATTCAAGAGTTGTTGGATAAAGGGATCATCAAGCCAAGTTCTTTGTCATGTGGGTCACCTATTGTTTTGGTGCCAAATAAGGATGGAACATGGTGCATTTGTGTGGACTTTCGTGCATTGAACAATATTATAGTAAAGAACCATTACCCATTGCCTAGAATAGATTATTTACTTGATCAATTGAAATATGAAAATTATTTTACTAAGTTGGAATTAAGGAGTGGCTACCATCAAATTAGAATTGCTGAAGGATACATTTGGAAGACAACAGTCAAGACAAAACAAGGTTTGTTTGAATGGCTAGTTATGCCTTTTGGTTTATGTAATGCTCCTGCTACCTTCATGCGTGTGATTATTGATGTGTTGAGGCCATTCCTTGATGAGTTTGTTATAGTATACTTAGATGTCATCTTAATTTTTAGTATACTCATGATGAACATTTCATGCATGTGAGAAAAGTACTTTATGTCTTAAAGAAATAGCAGTTTTATTTAAAGATGTCAAACTGTGAGTTTGGAAAAATTTCTTTAGTTTAATTGGGTCATATTGTTGGAGGAGGTGAGGTGAAAATAGATCCCTCCAAGGTTGATGTCATTTTGAATTGGCTAAGGCCTAAGACAGTTACTGATGTAAGAATTTTTTTGGGAGAAACCCAACATTGGAGGAAATTCATTGCTAACTTTTCTTCTATAGCAGCTCCTTTACATGCATTAAATTCCAGTGGGGAGGCAAACAACAAAAGGCCTTTGATGCATTGAAGGAAAAGATCAATTCAACTCCAGTACTTGCACTTCCAGACTTGAGACAGTCATTTGAGATCCAAACTGATGCTAGTGACTATGCCATGGGTGCAGTCCTCATGCAACATGGTAAGCCTATCTATTTTCATTTGGAAACTTTCAATGGTGTAGTGATTAATTATCCTACATATGACAAGGAATTGTATGCATTGGTGCAAAGTGTGAAAAACTGGAAACACTGCTTTCTGGGTAAGGAAAAAATCATTCACATTGATCATCGGCCATTGCAATACTTGCAATCTCAATCTAAGTTGTAGCAATCAAAGCACTTCCGATGGATGGGTTTTCTTCAACAATTCCACTTGGTAATAAGGTATAAGAAATGTATCTACAATAAAGTTGTTGATATTCTTTCTAGGCCAATTATTAGTGCAACTACTTTACTCAAGCATAATTATGTTTTGCATGAAAGTTATATTGAGCAGTATGCATTAGACATTGACTTTTAGGATATTTATGCAAGCTTGAGTCAAGGTAACCAAGTAGAGGAATTGGACTATCATTTACATGATAACCTGTTGTACCATCTTTGTAAGCTTTGTATTCCACAAGGAGAAAGAGTCAACATCATAAGAGAGGCACATACTTCTCTTATTTCTGTTCATATCAGTGTAAGTAAGACAATGGCACATCTAAAGAGGTATTGTTATTGGCCTTGTATGCTTGTAAGTGTGTCACCTTTTATTAAAGGATGTTCCTTATGTGCAGTTAGTAAGCCTAGCAATAGGAAGTTAGGATTGTGCACACCACTTTTGGTACCTTCATGACCATGGGAGAGTGTTTCTATGGATTTTGTAGGAGGTCTTCCATTATCAAAAAGAGGTGAAGTTTATTTGTATGTAGTTGTGGACAAGTTCAAAAAAATGTGTATTTTGATGCCATGTAAAAAGAAAATTACAGCTAAACAAATTGCATAGTTATTCTTGTAGAATGTATGGGTGCATTTTGGATTTCCCACATCCATTGTTAGTGATCAAGATTTTCACTTTGTTGGGAACTTTCGGTCAAGCTTGTGGGGATTCATGGACACCAAATTGAAAAAGAGTACAACATTTCATCCACAGATGGTAAAATCGAGGTGGTGAATAGGACAGTGATACATCTTCTTCGTGGGTATTGCAGCAAGCATCCTAAGTTGTGGGATGAACATTTGCACTACATTCAGCATGCTTACAATTGGGCCATGCACTCCTCAACTCAAACATCGCCATTTGAAGCATGTTTGGGATACTTTCCTAAGTCTCCTTTGGATTTAATTTTTGGAAAGGATGTTGCTATTGATGGTCATAGTGACATAGACAAAGCAAGAAGGTTCATCGAACAAATCCAATTGGTATGCCAAAGAGTTCAAGAACAACTAGAAAAGAGCCAAGGCGAGTACAAAGCAAGGCATGAAAATCGTCTTGTAGACCACAAGTTCCAAGTCGGTGATGAAGTTTGGCTTCATATTAGCAAAGAGAGGCTCCAAGGAGAAGGTATAGAATTGAAACCAATTAGATATGGCCCATTCAGAATTTTGGAAAAGATTGGTGATAATGCCTTCAGGTTGGATTTGCCTTCATATATCCAAATTTATGTTGTTGTTAGTGTTGAGAACTTAAGTTTGTATGAGCTTCCTTTGATTGAAGATCAAGGAGAAAATGTCCAAATTCCTTCCATAGAGGATTTTCTCTTTCATACTCTGATAAACTTTATAAAGACACCATTCTTGATAGAAGAACAAGGTCTTCCAAATTAGGGAGTCTGGACTACCTTCGAGTGGGGATCAAAGGAACAAATCCTTCAAAATCCAAATGGATCGAGATTGGAAAGGTGAGGGAACTATACCGTCACCTACTGGACAATTGAAAGTGATCTTTTGGGGTCCAAAAGGCTTCCAATGGGGAGGAATGATCAGGTGCTAACAAAAATAGCTCAAAATATAAAGTTTTAGGATCGATATGGAACCCAAACAACCGCGTAGCTCTCTTCATCCTGAATCCAGCGCAACTTGTTTTGCGCACAACAGACATTGTATTCTCCCATAAACACATTTTGTTCGTTTTCCCAAAATGGGATTTTTTTGCAAAATGTGTATGCTAAAGTGGCAGGGTTGACTGGTCAATGGGACTTCGGCAAATCATATCATGCCAAGTGGAATTTTTTGGATTGGGTGCATTTGGCGGTTTTTTATTGGATGGAAGGTGGCCAACCACAAGCTCACACGTGGCCCAACCAGAGGCTGTCGCGTGGCAACCTGGGGGCCACCAAAATTTGTTTAAGGTTTGGGTAGCAGTAGTGGGGGTCGAACCCATGAACACCAAGCAATAAGCCAGAGCTCCTACCAATGCACCAACATAATAGTTCTTAACCACTATAGTTTTCAAAGTTTATTTAAATACTGTGTCGTGTGGACTCCAGGGAAAGGGCCAACCATTGGACGTGCCACCTAGCATGACCACCAATGGAGAGGAGCGGGGGCTCGACCGGCGAGGGTGGGCCGTTCGCCTTAGCCCTAGGCACGTGGCCCCCATATGGCCATAAAATTTGGATTTAAGGCCTTATAAGCTATTTAAAGCGCTCAACAATTTCACCCTGAAATCGGTGAAATCGGTGCTCCGTTAGCACAATTTGGGGTGAATTTTTAGGATGGTGCCGATTTTGTGGAAATTGTGGTGCGATTAGTAGAAAGGCTTGGGCAAGTCATAAATTCCTTAGTTTTTGACCAAATCAGGAGTAGAAAGAGGCTAGACAGACATTTTTGGGCATTCTGGGGCCAGGAATAGGTTTCAGAGCTATCTGAGAATTGTAAACTGATGTATTCACACTTTTGAGCATAATAGAGAGAGACAAGCCATTGGAAGTTGGACCAAGGAGATGTAGACTAGGCGGGGTGAACTCCTTCATCATGTGCTGTTGTGATATTGTTTGGGTGATGTTCATATATGTTATATGTTGTTGTTCAATCAATTATTTATGTTAATTTGTACATGAAATTTACATAAAAATACTCAAAAACTCACGTTTGAACTTGTGATTAACCTCATGAATCCTTAAGCACTTTTACATATTTTGAAGAGGAATTTATCATAGTAAAACTAACTTTTCCAATCAGATCAATGATCGAGGTGGTTACCAAGGACAAGGTTGAGGTGGTGGAGTTGGTCGAGGACGTGGACAGATTATTTGCTATAACTGCAGCCAGACAGGACATTTTACGAGAGATTGTCAGAATCCCACAACAACATGTAAGTATTGTAAAACCTTTGACCATGTAATTAAAGAATGTCCTGTACTTATGGTGAAGATGTAAGAAAAAAGAAATCAGTAGTCAACACATAATATCCAAATGATGACTGCTAAAAGCAAAATCAATGAACCTCGAATTAGTATGGTCACTAGCCGTGGAGTTGTGACCGATGGTGACAAAGTGGATGAAAAAAAGGAATCTAAAACTACATGGGTCAGAAAAATTTGTGAGAAATATTCTATCTTTGATATTCCAAAAGAAAAAGAAGTATTTATGGAAGAAAAGCTAATTTTTATGGATGCCGGAGCTTCAATCTCTAGTGCACAACCAAATCAGAAAAGTAACTACAATATATATCAGCTTTGACACAGGATCGAGCTCTGACCCAAGACTAGGATTCATCAAATCAAGTAGGTATTTTAAAGTCTTTTCTGCAAACTTGTATGAAATTGTTAAGAGATCAAAAGGTTGTAGAAGGACTTTAGGAGTTGATAGATTCTTGTGCATACAAAGAAACATCGTGAAGTGAGTTTTACGCAGTTAATAATTTACATCAACAGAAGAGGACAAGAAGATAAATGAGGCTTAGCGTGAAAATAAGAGATTATGAGATGGATCAAGTTATTTTGGATCTAGGATCTGATGCTAATGTTGTGACGAAGAAAACATGGGATTTAATGGGTAAGTCAAAGATACAGTGGTCACCTATTCAATTAAGGATCAAAAACTAGCAAAGTATCTTCCCCTTAGGAAGAATATCAGGTATAACAGTGAACATTGAAGGAGTTCGCACTACGACTAATTTTGAAGTAATAAAGATTGTTGATGACAATAACCCCTATACTGCATTACTTGGAATTGATTGGGAATTTGAAAATATGGCTATAATTAATCTAAAGAAGAGACAGGTGGTATTTGAAGGGAGTAATGTGAGAGTAATTATTCCCTTGGATCCATTAGAAGGAGTAAGATATACAGAGCCAGTTAGAGAAGAATATTGCGTAGATAATATAGACAATATTTATCAACTGATAGTAAAGGAATATGATTTTTTTAACCCTACTACAGAGGGCAAGTTGATTTTGGAATGTGATAGTTCTTGTGCATCAGACTCAGAAGAAGAATTGGAGAATTGAAAGAACAGGTTACATGAAGTATCTACAAGGTAATGTGCAAGAATTTCCAAATCAGTTTATTGTATGACATCTAAGGTATGTAACCTACCTTCTTATGATGGCTTAGGTGATGTGAAAACTTTTCTTTATGATTATGAGGAACAGGTTCCATAAAATCAAAAAATTGATAGCCTTAGATATAACCCTGAAAGATACTCCTGCTAGATGGTGGGGT
>APFE031630424.1:21396-41698 GCA_000404065.3 Pinus taeda | reverse complement strand
TCTCTGTTATTCTGATATTGTAAGTTCTCAGACAGTTAATACAAAGACAGTGGGATTTCTTCAATGATGTTGGTCTCTTGATCTCGTGATGGTGTGTGGCTAAGAGTTGCAGGATTCCTGTGTATTGCGTGGCTCAATAAGTTTTTCTCATGACTCCTTATTTCACCTGTGTTCCTGTTATTCCATGTTTCTTTCACGTTTTCTGTACACTTGACAATCTAGGTAGTAAAGAGAAAGAATAGTCTCAGGATTTAGTCATTGGCTACCCTGAACTCAATCTAAACTATCTTATATGTTTTCTTCTGATATAATATTTAAAGAGTAATTCTTCGCTGCTACCTTTAATACTATGTCATCACAGTATGTTGTTGTTGTAGGAATTGAAGCAATTGCTCCTAAATAACAAGCCTCTTTGTAATATCCAGCTTAAGTAAAGAATTCTTAACTGCTCTTTGCTAGTTGTTGTCACCTCGTTCTCACTATTTACAGTTTGTTTCATGGAATGCACACAGGCCCTACAGCTTAACACCTCACCGAAATCAAAACCTCAAGGGAAAACACTCCAAGACCCCATTGCCCAATGGATTAACCTCACATGCATAAAAACTTAATGGAAAACAGAAGCATCCTCCCAACCAAACACTAAAACAACCAGAGTATTCACTCCATAGCTAGCCTAACACCTTCACTGAAAGCAGTGACAAAACCTTATAGAGAGAGCCCTCTCTGACTGTAGCTAGGCTAGAAGTTGTAGCCCAAAGATTGGTTAGTGGTTACCCCGGCCGTATCCTCTTAGGAGTCAAAGAGGACAACCTGGGTGTTAACAATATCCATACAAAAAAATGTATTCCCAGAGGCCATTGTGGGATTGAAATTTTTTCTTTTAGTGGACTAGTGGTGATATATTTTCTTAGGCCTTAGTGTTCTGCTTCCCTAAGGGTTTGATACTACTCATGGCTAGCACCTTCATTCACCCAAGTGAGGTACTCATCTTTGAAAGTTGAAGCATTTTTTCTCGACAATCCAATATGATGTTGGATTAATATCATGATCATAAAAAAATAGGTCATAATAGTGAGGAACTTTTATTGTGGGCAAAAGAATATCCAAATTTAAGGAGCATGACTCTTTTAGAACAAGCAATAAGGATATGTTTTACACTAGTATTTTTTTTTCCATTTGCTTTCACAAGCCATCTATTTCCTGATATTTTTAACATGTAACTTACTTGGTATGATTGTGCCTAAGGTTTTGTTGAAGGTTGAATACTAAGTTCCTAAGGTGTTATTTTCTATGGTGACATTTTATTTTCTTTGTTTATACATGTCATCTAGCCACATAGTGGCCACTATCGAATGTTGACGTATATGATATAATCTTCTAATGTTCTTCTAATGAAATCACAGTCTCCCTTCTTCAGGGAGAGTGCCAACTCTTTCCAATTTTGTAATTCAGAAACCAATAAAAGTTTTTCTAAGTGCTAATATTCCTAAGGTTCTAGTGCAATAGTGAAAGTAACAACGTCTCAAAATTGGAGTTTCTCTGTGTCGACTGCTAGTTCTTGTGAAATAGCAGTATCATCAGTAGGTTCTTGTGGGTTGATGATCCCTTTTTCTTCTTGAAAGACTTCTTCGTCAAATGTTGGTTCTCGTGTCACAACAGTGTTGTTCGTAGGTTCTTGTGTTTTAGTTTCCAGGTCGAATTCCATAGGGTTCTCAATTTCGGCTATTGGTTCTTGTGTAACAATAATGTTATCAATGGGCTCTTACAAAGGAGGCCCCCATGGCTCAGTTTGAGTTTCTTTCTATAGGTGTCTGCATCACAAATTTGATACCCTATTGTTGGGAGCTCTTTAGAACATGTTGCATAGACAGGCCCCTATGTAGTTTCCACTCCCATTTTACCAGCAACCTCTGCCAATTTGTCAATACATGGAACCCTTGTTTCATTTTTTGTGTCCTCTAATTGTTCCTTCAATTGTTTGTTTTATGCTTCCAACTCTTTAATTTTGATTAGCAAGGCTCGGGTTTCATTCTTACCTGGTGAGGGACTATCCTGTGACTTGGCTTATTCTCCTTTCTTCTGTTCCTCCACACCTTTAGGTTTGTGGGGCTTCTTTGAAGATGATGATGAGGGTTATGGTTGATTGCTAACCTTAACCCTTTTCTTTGGTGTTCTGCCACTAAGAGGTATTTCCAAATTCCTTCCCATTTCTAACTCTGGAGGACTGTTTCCGATTTTCAGCTACATCAGAGATATTGTGGAGGTTCGAGCCTATTTTCTTCGTGAATTTCTTGGCCTTTTTCTCATGAAATCCTCCTAGCTTCACCCTTTGTGCTCTAGGGCCTCCAATATGATCAATTTTATTAGTCCATTATTAGTGATACAACTTTCTGGGCATGAGGCGACCTTCACCTCAGCTTCCATATGCTTCAAAATATTTAGCAAGAAATAAGGAATGTTGATCAATTTCATGCGCCGAAGATGATTCAGCAGTGGGAAATGATAATTGAAAACTATCATTGCATACCCTTCACATGTAATGTACTTTATGATGAATAAAGCGACATCATCTGATGGTTGTGGAAGGGAAAGGTGATGAGTTCCCCTTCCCGTTTTAACCAATTGCTCCTCTCCCTGCAAAAATTCAGTCTTGAGGGATGGGTCATTGAATTTTCAGTTAAACCATCACTTGCCTTCAGTTTGAAGTGTTGTCACTTACGCGACTACTTCCTCTGTAACTTTTAGCTTCAAACCTATAACCTCTATTTGATTTCTTTCCAAACTCTGAGCAAATTGTAGCACAACACTTTTCTCTAACCCTTTTAGTCACTCGAAAAATTCCAGCCACTCAACTTCTCTAAAAATTTGACAAGCCTCAGGGTAATTTTCCAAAAACTCCTTTGAGTTTGGCTCATTCCTAACCACTACTGCAACCATCTTACACTATTATGGCTGATCCTATCCACATTTATTATCTTCTCCTTGTCGCAATCCTTGAGAAATTCATTCAATATGGGTGCACAACATCCTTGGGGTGGATTGATATCATCGCAGTAGACAGGGGTGTCACAAACAAGGGTGTCAAATTAGGAGATCATGCAATGTGAGTTATAGAACAATTATTTAACCTAACAGTATGGGGATATGGCTCAGGTAGGATTTACACTTGATGAAGTGATTTCTCATAAAAAAGGGTAATAATCATTGCAAGGTTTGTCACATCAAATCAGATTAGATTAGGAATCACCAAATGATTTACATTAAATTACAGATCATCAAATGATTCACCCACCCCACCCCAAACATAGATTCAAAGGTCATCCTTGACCATAAAGATATAATGACATATTAATCACCATAATTTATAAGTAAAGAAAAATAACTATTCTTTCTTAATGACTTACCGATGGGTTATGTAATCAGACTGATGATGACCATTAATGAAGAGGATGTTTATGCGGCAAGTTGTAACTAGTTCCTATTGTAACTGTCTCTGACTCGATTGGATGTTACATATGTAACAATAAATATATTTTTTTGTAATAGGTAAATATCCACAATATAGCTTTTTATTACAATAAAATATGCCTTGGACAGTACTATTCTATTGAATGGTTTGGTAAAAATAGTACAATAAAATGAATAGAACTAGTGTTATAACAACAAAATATATGTGTGTAACAGCATGGTGCTACAAGACTTATTTAAAATGAAAAATATGTACCAGCTGCCACAAAGTGGTTTTCAATTGATCTACCTGTGCCTTACAGGAGGTTTTTGTAGGCATATTTTATTATTATTATTATTATTATTATTATTATTATTATTATTATTATTATATTATTGCGCAGTGTATTAGCAGCGAACATAACTTGGTTTTCAGCTACTACACTTATTGAATTTTTAAAAATTTGACAACACAGGAAAATTTTCCCTTACTTCCAAAACTTCGAGATCAGATCATGTGAAAATGTTAACAAATGAATCCTTCGAGGAACTTTTATGATACAACCAAATATTATGCCCATTGGCAAACAATGGCACCTTGGCATTGTCGATGGTAACTAATTTTACAGTCCCATTGTCAAAGGTTGTATCTACCTTGTACGAACCTTTCCACCTAGTGTAGAGATTCCCTTTGAAATATTTGAATCGTTAATTGTACAATAAAGCCCAATCACCTTTTTGAAACACATTCCTTTTTATGAATTTGTCATGCCACTTAGGCCTCTATTGCTGGATGATATTTGTTTGCTAAATGGCAGGAAACCTCTTCTCATCAAGTTCATTTAGTTGATTTAACTGATGTTTCTAAGCTGTAGTTAAATCCAGGTTCACTTGCAATGTTGGTCTGAGTGTTTTTACCTAGAACTTAATGGGAAATAATGGGTTTTTACCATATACCAATTCATATGGTGAATATCCAGTAGTATTTCTCCATGTAGTCCTATTTTCCCATAGCTCTTTTGGAAGTTTGTTAGCCCAGTTTCTTCGGTGGCTAGTGATAATTTTGGTTAGAATTCCTTTAATAAATTTATTTGTGCTTTCAACCTGACCATTTTCCTATGGGTGATATGCCAACGTAATCCTGTGACAGAGCTCATATTTCTCAAGCAATTGCTCTATCAAGTGGGATGTGAATTGTGCTCCACCATCTATCACTATTTCCCGAGGCACCCCAAAGCAGACAAAAATTTCTTTAGATAAAATTTTTGAAATAGCCCTCTCGGTTGTTGTGGTGAGTGCCTTTGCATCAACCCATTTTGTGACATAATCTATGTACACTAGAATGTAGGACTTCTATTGAGATGAAGGATTAATCAGACCTACAAAATCTAGGGCCCACTTCTCAAATGGTTCCAAAACTACTTGATTTTGTAATGGCATTTCATCAGAGCGAAATGGTTGACCCATCCTCTGAGAACTATCACATCCTTTTACAAATTTCTTCGCATCCTGAAATATAGTAGGCCAATAATATCTAGTTGAAAGCACTTTATACCTTGTCCTTTTGTTAGAAACGTGTCCTCCACATTGTTCCTCATGGCAGGCCTTGAGGATATCAAAGATCTCATGTTCTCTCACCCACTACCTAATTTGTTGATCTGGCCCTATGTAGTCGAGGTATCCCTCTACCCAGGAATACCTTGCACTCTACTGAACAATCCTCTTCTTTTGTCTTGAGAATAGATATTGTGGAAATCTCCATGAAACAAGATAATTAACCATGTTTTCATAGCATGGAGAGTAAGTTGAAATAGAAAAAAGATACTCATCTAGAAAGGAATCCTCAAAAGGTATCCAATAATCAACAACATTCAACCTAAAAAGAAAATCAGCTACTATATTATCCTTCCCAAGTTTATCTAAAATTGTTACACCAAACTCCTGTAACAACAACAATCATTATGTAACCATAACATTAGTGATAGGTTTATTCATTAAGAAACGAATGGCAGAGTGGTTAGTGTCCAAAAATATTTGATAACCTGTGATGTAGTGCCTAAATTTATTTATGGCATTTACTAATGCAAGATACACTTTTCCTGTAACAATGTAATTTAATTCCACTGGAGTCAGGTTCTTACTGATATAGTAAATGGCATATGGATTTTTCTCCTCAAATTGACCTAGCACAACTCCAACAATAGTATCATATGCATCAATTGCTCTATTAAATGGAAGCCCCCAATTTGGTCCCAAAATAGGAGTTCTTGATACACACCACTTGAGTTCTGTAAAGGCTTGTTCACATTTTTGTGTCCAGACAAATTCCATATTTTTAGAAAGAAATGAAAATAACGGGGATGCAATATTTGAAAATTTCTATATACATTTTATGTAATACCTTGCATGTCCCAAAATGTTACATACATTTTTTTTGTGTTTTGGGTGCTAGACTTTTCACAATTATTTCTATCTTAGCAAGGTATACATTTATCCCCTTAGCAGAGATATAATGCCTGAGCACAATTCCTTCATTCATCATCATGTGACATTTCTCAATGCTTAAGAAAATATTAGTTTGCTCACATCGTTCTAATACTTTTTCAAGACTGGCTAATGCTAGTTCAAAATCATCACCATAAGGTGTAAAGTCATCCATGAACACTTCCAAGCAGTGATTTACCAAATCTGCAAACATTCCCAGTATAGCCCTATGGAATGTTATTGGTGCATTCCAGAGTCCAAAAGGAAGAACTATGTATGCAAAATTTGCCCATGGGAAAGTAAGGGTGGTTTTATCCTGATCCTCTAAAGCAATCTGAATTTGATTATGGCCACTAAACCCATCCAAGAATGAAGATAATTTCTTTCAAGATAGGGTATCAAGGACTTGGTATATGAATGGTAAAGGGAAATGATCCTTTTGAGGTCTTAAGCTCTATGTAATCCACAAAGATCCTCCACTTGTCATTCTTTTAAGGAACAATAATAAGTGGAGATAACCATTGGCTATCAGAGATGGGATAAATGAAGTTGGCATTTATAATTTTTTGTAGTTCTTCTTTCACTACTTCCTTGAGTGTTGGGTTCATATGCCACTCTCGCTGCCTAAATGGAGTGCAATCTTCCTTCACATAGATGTGGTGGGTGCATAGGTCAGGGTGAATGTCCTTCATGTCTATGTAATCCCATGCAAATTCCTTTTTGTGTTTCTATAACAGTTGTAACAACATATCATTATGTTTGGGAGTTAGATTAAGATTAATATTAAGCTTTTTCTTGGCTTTATTTCAATAGGGCTACTTTTGAGATTAGGGGTGGTTTTCATATGCTCTAGATTCAAATATTCCATGGTATCTTCTACACCTAAATATTCAATAGAACTAACAAAAAGAGAATTACTAATAAAGGCATTAATAATATCATCCTCTATTTTGGATCTAAATATGTTCGGCTTTTCCAAGAGGCTGAGGTTCTTCATGACCTGCACATCTAAAATTGTCATATACCTAGACTAGGATCCTATGAATGCATTTGGAGTAGCCAACCAAGGCCTTCCTAAAATCAAGGGATGCCCCCATAGGTTTGATTCGGTTTCTAAAATAAGAAAGTATGTTGGATATCCAAAAGTTTTGGTCTATTTATCATGTTAAAAAAGGAGTTGAATCACTAACATTAATTGCCAACTAGGGTTAGGTATTTTATTTCAAAGGAGTTAGTATTATATGTGCTGATACATGTTCAGCTAGGTAGCAGAAAGATGTCGTTGAACACATATGTAGAATTCTAAAAATACTCTTGCAAAAATAAAATTCACATTTGCAGAAATCGAAAAACACACAGTGTAATTGAAATTCATTCAACGAGTAAGAAATTCACACTTCATGAATTCCAGAAAAGAAATAGGTGCACCATATATTTATTGATTGACTCACAACAATAATGTAAACAACATATAATACATTTGAACACAGAAATTTGTATGTCCCACAATATATGCAACGACAGTATAAATTTCACATACACATCTAAGAAATTATATACACTACTAGTATTGCGATCCCTGCTAAAGAGGAGGGCCCTTCCTCCCTAGCAGGATGACACTTCACTGGTTCTAGAAAAGAAATCGGTGCGCCATATATTTTTTGATTGACTCACAACAATAATGTAAACAACATACAATACATCTGAACACATAAATTTGTATGTCCCACAATATATGCAATGACAGTATAAAATTCACATACACATCTAAAAAATTATATACACTACTAGTATTGTGATCCCTAAAGAGGAGGGCCCTTCCTCTCTAGGAGGATGCAGGAATGGAATGAAGCTACTTAAGAATTCAACACAATAATAGTAAAATCATCACCAATTTCTTGTTGTATTAAAGTGGTTGAAAGTTACAAGATCAAAATAACAGTGTTGTTTCAAAAAAAATTGTCCCCTTCCCAGAGGGCTAGGTCCCCTTATAAAGTCTTACAAAGCCCCAAAATCAGGGAACTAATTATTCATGAGAATCCCATGATTCTCATGCTAATTTTTTTAATAGAAACAAAACAAAATAGAAATTATTACAACGAGTTTCTAATTAAGGATCCCTTATAGTTACACCACTTTTCATAGCTATAACTACTCATATATTTTCAATGTTGCGTATAAAGTTACAGATCATGGTCTTCACAAATATCTCTAGAATAACTACCTCTGTCTTGGACAATTTGCAACAACATCACAGTGTAGCAACAATATTTGAGGTGTAATAGCATGTAACAACATGAATTACATTTCTAAAATCCTTGATAATTATAGCATCACCTGAAAGAAAAATATCTAGAAGACATCTTCTATAATTTCCCGGGTTAGTCATTTCAAAAATACATTGTTTCTTTCGATAGTCAACAAAAATGGCATAATAATATGTCATAGAAAAATATTTCTTTTCTACTAGGTAGAGTGTCATTTTGTCAAGGGATTGGTGGAATTGGTATAGAGAAATGGCCAAAAGTAGGGAAAAAGGTGCCTAAAATACCCCTAAATACTGCACCCAACAACCAACATGCCCAAACGAAAAGAATAAGGATTTCCAAGTAGCACTACTTCAAGGTATCACCCATATTATCCACTTTCTCAGTAGAAAGAACAATAAATCCCAAGTTGGGTTGATAGTCCCCCAACACACAAAATTGAAAAAATCCAAATGAAATAAAGTAAAATTGTGATAAATATATATAGCTAATCCATCAATGACCAACTCATAAAGCTAAGAAGGTGTAACCACCTTCTCCCACATTTACCTAGTTTCACGGTTGCCCGGGGTAAAGATGAATTGAGGGTCACTTTGATAAGACTCGACCTCCTATATGACCTTAGGGGAACAAAGTTGATAAATTAAGACCTTATTAACTTCCTTGAGGTATTATAGGACCTCCAAGAGCTACCCAACCTTTCCAGGTTTCCAACCCCTGAGATAACTCTCTTTTTCACTAACCTAGGATCTCAATCACTCTCTTAACAAGGCGGCCAAGGGACTATATGTCTCTAGTCGCTCCCATAGGCCTACATCGCAACGACTAAGGACCTTCTCAGTTAGTTCTGTGCTAGCGACCTTGAATTTTGAGCAACGCTTTCAGGGATAAGGCTTGGGCCTCTACCTAAGACTCAATGAAATTTCCAAAAATGATAAATAACATAGAAACAAAGCTTTTAGACCAAAAACTTGAATATGGACTTGACCTAGCCCCTCCAAACTAGTAAAATAATTTTTCCAAACACATGGTGAACATGCAACCTATAGGTCATGAATGAATATCTGAACATAGGGATCTAAAACTTATCTAAGGTTTAACAAGAAGGACCAATTCCTTCTCACAATAGTTGTAATAACACCAATTAGGTCATGCATTATTTAGCTAGAGATTCCTTAATTAAAATATGATAAGAGCCATACTTAAATCTATCACATAACCATGCTTATAACCAGATATATAAAAATGATAGAATAACTTATAAATCCACATAATAGAAAGTATAATTAATCAAAAACAAGAAGAACTTATCACTTATTAACCATATGCAAAATCCAACCAAGAGGGACTTCCACATACAACCCGACCATAGATTGGGCTGAACTGAATATCTCCTTCATCCAATGACCCTTGTACGATATTCCAAACGTGGATGTGGGATCTTGTGGGATAAGCCAATGCACAAACAATCGAGGGAATTGAAAGGTTAAACCACCTCCATGCTCACACTGCCTTTATCCCACATAAATAAGTCAAGATATCACAAAACCAAACCGAGCTTGAATTCCTCATAATTCCTTCACCATCCCTTGAGTAATTTTCCCGTCTCCACCCACCTGTTGAGGGCCTCCCGAAGAAAACCATCTCCACCCCCAACCCTTGGGATTTTTCCGAGACCACCTCACCTCGATCCAAAAATCCTCTGGCGATCCAAAGCTCAACCAAGAATGTATCCTATCACAGCATGGCTATCTAGAAGTTGTAAGGCAAGGCTAAAACCATTGTTATAGCCGAAAAAACCCATGCCAATGATAGTAAATGAATGAAATACACACATGCATATACCATGCATGCCAAAACTAGCTAGGAAATCATACATGAACCATATTAACTGCAAGTGTTCTCATTGAGGTCGCTTGATCCAACTTTTCCTTGCTTGATCTTTGATTCCCTTTTCTTTCATTTAATTTCCTTGTCCTCCCTTTGCTTGCTTTCTTTTCTTGTCCTCTTGGTGCTCTTCTCCTCTGGGGCTAATTTCAAATGGAACTGACAAAAGGCTCCCAAGTAATGCTCTAATGTCTTTTTATTATTGATTCCTCTAATTTCTTCATTTTCCTTCATTTTCCTTCAACTTCCTTCTCACATGGAACCTATGACCTTTCACCTTCCATTTCTCCTAATTTCCTTTATTTTCATAAATAAGATGTCAAAAATACCTTTTTGAATGTTCAAAGCCTTTTCCATTAGCTTTCCGAATTTCCTCTTAGACATAATACACAACAACTGATGCCCACTAGGATATGTTTCCGAACATTCAACTTGGAATACATGTCTCGTGACCTTGGTCTTATTTTCTTTATTAACTTTATTACATGAACTTTTAACCCAAAGTTTTTATAGACCCCTCCCCCATAGGGGAACACTATCCTTCATGTTCTATGACACCTAGAACTAGCAAAACCACTGAAAAGCAAAACATACTACCTATGGAGCTTTATATCCCAGCTCATTGAAATATTTATAATGAACAACCTGCTAAAAATCAAAACCATCATGGCAACATGAAAAAAATACCTCTTAAAAAAGCTTTATAACATAGCTCATTATAGTATTTACAATAGAAACCATGCATAAATATGTACAAATACAAAAAAAGCATTTTCCTCCACTGGCAAACAATAAAGGATACAACCCACATCTAATCAACCATCTCCCATGTAGCTTCATCTGGCCCAAACTGCTTCCACTACACTTTAACTTTCTTAATTGCTCAGTTCCTGAGCATGAGTTGCTTCCACTGCGATATGCACTAAGGTTCTAGATGGAATTATCCTTCTAGTTCCACCCATAATACATGCCAATTAATCACATAATCAACATGTTTTACACATATTTTAAGCAATGAAACATGGAAAAAATCATGGAAATTCATTGCTGGAGGAAGTGCAAGTCTAATCCTCTTAAGGATCTCGAAATGCTCGCAATATTGAGGTGATAACTTTGCAATACCGAGGTGCAAACTTTTCACATGACCCAATCCTCAAGGAGCTCTATTTGGGCTTGATGTGAAAGTACACATGGGCCCCAACATGAAACTCCTTAAATGACTTGTGCTGGTCTACATAACTCTTTTGTCTATCCAATGCTTCCTTTAAATTCTTCTTTATAACCTACATTTCATGTTCCATTTCTACCAACAATTCGGTCCAATAAGTACCATGTTCACTGGATCACTCCAACTAATGGGAGTATTACAACTCTGCCCATACAATGCCTCAAACAAACTCATCCTTAGTGACTCTTGATAACCATTGTTGTAAGAAATCTCAACCAATGGTACTCTTCTCATATTCTCTGCTAATGCATCACATACATCCTCAACATGTCCTCCAGAATCTTGTTGATCATCTCTATATTTCCATCTGTTTGTAGACAAGAAGCTATACTAAAGGCAACTCTATCTCCAAACCTACAAACAACCCCTTCCAAAACTTGGAAGTCAACTTATCATCCCTATCTAACATAATCTTCTTTGGAACACCATGCAATGTCACAATCTCCCTAATGAAGACCTATGCCACCTCAACAATTTAATAAGTAGTCTTCATTGGAATGAAGTAAGCCATCTTGCTCAACTTATCGACCACAACCATGATAGAATCATGTGGCCTCAAAGTCCTCAGAAGGCCTGTAATGAAATCCATGGAAATGACCTCTCAATTCCATTTTGGAATTAGAATCAGCTTTAGTAATCCACCTGGACTCTTACACTCTACTTTCATCTGCTAATAATCGAAACATCTAGCCATAAAATCTATAACTTGCTTCTTCATATTTGGCCAATAGTAGGACTTCTTCACTTTTCTCAATGTCTTTTGATATCCCGAGTGACTTGAATATGTTTTCACATGGAACTCCCTCAAGATAAGATTCTTGAGCCCACTACCATCTACCACATAGATCTTGTCTCTAAATATCACCAAACCATCTATCGTGAGATGATAGTCCACGTCTTGATCAACTGTACCATGTTGTAACATGTTCCTAAGCTCCCTATACTTGTCATTCTGTTGTCCTTGCATAAGATCTAATCCTATAAATGTTTCCCATATGAGCTCACAGTTGCAACGATGTTCATCTTCACTCTTCTACTGACATCATCTACAACCCTATTCTCCTTATCCTCAATGCATCGAATCTCGAAGTCAAACTCATTGATCATGGGCAACCATCTAGCCTACCTGGCATTCAAATTTGGCTGGTCAAATAGATATCTCAACCCTCTGTGATTGCTCATTAGTAGAAACCTACTGCCAAGAATATAATTCCTCCACATCTTCAATGCATGAATAGTAGTTGCTGACTCAATATCATGAGTCATAGTTCTTCTCATCCTCATTCATTTTCCTAGACTCATAACACACCACTTGTCACTCATCCATCAAGACTCCACCAAGTTCTCTTTTGCAGGCATATGTACACTCCATGAACTCTTTATCTAGATCTACAATCTTAAGAACTAGAGAATTTTTTAACAATTGCTTCAATTTCTAAAAATTTGTTGCACATTCCTCTGTCCATTCAAATTTATTACCTTCTCTTTGCAATGATGTAATATGATATGCAATGTGTAAGACATTCTTGTTGAACCTCATATAGTATCATGATAACCATGTGAATGATGTGTCCTCATCCACATTCCTAGGAGCTACCCGCTCCATGATAGCCCTTATCTTTTTTGGATTCACTTCTATACCTTCCTTGGAAATAACATGTCTCAAGTACTGTACCTTTGTCTGAAAGAAATTTCACCTGCTAAGATTGGCATACAATTGATGCTTTGTTATCAATCTCAATATTATTTCTAAATTTTTGATATGCTCTTCCTCATTATTAAAATATATCAATATATCATCAACGAATACAAGCACAAACTTGTCCAAATAAGGACGAAATACACTATTCATCAAGCACAAAAAAGTAGTTGGGGAATTAGTCAAACCAAAAGGAACGAAAGCAAACTCATAATGCTGATACCTAGTCTTGAAAGAAATCTTGTAGATTTCCTCTTCTTTGATGTGTGCCTAATGGTAGCCTAATCTTAGATCAATATTTGAGAATCCTATTTCTCCCTTCAATTGATCAAACAAGTCATCAATCCTCCACAACGAGTACCTATTCTTGATCATTACCTTGTTCATTGGCATGTAATTAATGGAAAACCTGAGATTACCATCCTTCTTCAACATGAACAATACAGGTGCACCCCAAGGTGACACACTTGGCCTAATAAACCCCTTATCAAGAATTTCCTTTAGTGGCAACTTCAAATCTACTAACTCTGGTGTGCTAATCTAGTAAGGTGTATTTGATGCTGGTGCTATTCTTTGTACCAACTCAATGAAAAATTGTACTTCCTATGGGGAGGAAACTTTGGAATCTCTACTGGAAACAAATCCTTCAACTACTGTAATATAGGGTACCTCTTGAATATTTTTTCATCCTCAGTATCCTAACCCTTGTCACTGGAAATATGAACTGTAAACTTTATGCACCCTTTCCTGCAACCACACTTAGCCTGCATAGTTGTGACTATACTAACTGATGTAGGCCCCTTCTTTCCTTGCAAAGTTCTGTTTTCCCCATTATCATCAAGACACTTAATGGCCTTGTCATATCAATCTAATTTGGTCCTATGAAGATACAACCAATCCATACCCAAAAGAAGACAATATGATCCCAATGGTAGTACATCTAGATGTGTTGTTGTAGGCATGTCGTTCAACTCAAATGCATAATATCTTACACAGTGATGAAATCTCTTTTTAGTACCTGTAGGAAACTAAACCAACCAGTACTCTACATGCACTTATTTTCTCAAGCCACACTTATCCACCACGTTAGGATTAACATAAATATAGTTTGATCTAGGATCAACCAAAATAGAAACCACTCGACCACTGAGCTTACCTTCCATCTCAATAATGGATGCTTGGTGATCCTCCTTCTTATTGTCCACAACTGTATAAATATGACGAATGATCCCAATGACCTACACCTCCTGAGCATCATAGATCGAAGGCCTGCCAAACTAATAGAATGGGAATTATTTCTTGCGATGATATTTGCCACATATCCAGCATTGCAATGGTCCCCTACCATCACCTATGTTTTGCTACTCTCCAAGCTATGACACATGTCCCATCTCAACCGCATTGACCTTCTGATAAGGGACAACATTTTATTTCTCACATGCATCCTGAGGCCTTCCCCAGTTCGATGCCCACTTCCCTTTAACTTTCTCATTCCCCATCAAATCACACTTAGGCTCAACTTTATGCTTTGACTCCTCATATAAATACTTCAAATTCTGGATGGTCTCCTCTAACTATCTGGGCTCATCAAACTCAATCTGGTCTCTATATGTTTTTAGCAACCCACTAATGAACCTTTCAAATCTTATCCTTCTCATTCTTGGGGCAAGGCACATACCTCAACAATGCTTAGAATCTTCTAGTATACTCATCATTTTGTCACAGAACCAATCTGCATCTCATAAAATCCCTTATCTCTGTCATAATAGTACATCTCCTATAGGTACTTCTTCTTGAAGGGACTCTCAAACGCATCCCAAATCAATTCTTCTTCTCGAATACCCTTGAAATTCTTCACATCCTCCGACCAGATATCTTCTTTCCCTTTAAGACTAAAGGTGGTTATTTTGGCTTTCATGTTCTCTAAGTAGTTATGCAATATAAATAATTTCTTCATACCAAACAATCATGCCTCTACATATTCTAAATTCTTCATTTCTTCATAAAATGTAGGAGGCTTGACTTTCTTGAACTCCTCAGGCAAGTCCTCACTCCTCAAATAAGGATAATTATGGTGATGATGTTGATAATTTCTCATGGATGAGGAACTAGAATGATGACCATACATAACATTCATCCTGTCAAGTTTCTCCAATGGTATGCAACCTCTAACTGTGTCCCCTTTATCCAACTTGTATCGAGACTGAGACCTACTACCATAGGCTCCATTAGTTTTCTTTTCCTGCTCTTCATTGATCCTCAACTATCCATGTCTCTACAAATATGACAAGCTCTAAAGAGTCACTGCATTGACTTCTTTGTGATTTTCATGATCCCTTGCAAGTCTTTCCTGAGCCTCGACCAACCTATCATTGTCCGCTTTGACACTTCTTATATTTTCCCTCAAAATACACAATGTATCTGCTATACTAGGAGAATACTCATCTTCTTGTTTCCCAACTAATCTGTAGGGAGAGTCACGGGAACTGTAGTCTGCCATTTTTCCCGTCATATCTAATTCACTTCTTCCTACTAGTATACCATGTCAGATAACCAAATAGATACCAAAATCAAAACCATACCTCAATTATGTTCAAAGGAGGATTATCTCATCAGCAAAATTAGTCCACATTAGCGTGATACATGTATAATCATAATCATATCAAATAAATATATCAACATCATGCATGAGAATATGAACTATATATCATGACCCTATACATGACAACCATAATATTAACAACATCATATCTTACCCAAAGAGAGCTCAATCCTCTTTGATACCACCTTGTAACTGCCTCCTCCCACATTTACCCACTTTCACTAGTTTCTTGGGCTAAACATGACTTGAGGGTCATTATGATAATACTCAACCTCCTATATGACCTTAATGAAATAGAGTCGAAAACTTAAGACCTTACAAACTTCCCTCAGGTGTTACAGGACCTCAAGGGGATACTCAACCTCTCCAAGTGTCCAACCCCTGAGCTAACTCTATTTTTAACTAACCCAAGCTTCCAATCACTCTCTTGACAAGCCCTCTAAGTGACTGTAAGCCTCCATCACTCCCATAGGCTAGCTTACCAACAAGTATGGACTTTTCTAGTGAGTTCTGTGCTAGTGACCTCAAATTCTCAGCCACTTTTTTAGTTTTAGGACTCAAGCCTCTGCCTAGAATGAAATGAAACTTCTCGAGATGATAAATAACATAGAAACAAATATTTTAAACCAAAAACTTAAACAATGAATTGACCTGACCCCTCCCAGAAAGGATAGGCATTCTGTCAAAAACATGGCGAAACTTATCTGAGGTTTAACAAGAAGAACTAATGCTTTTTGGAAATAGTTGTCATAACACCAATTAGGTCATGCATTCACTAACTAAACATTCGTCAATTAAAATATAATAAGATCCACACTCAAATATGTCATATAACCATGCCTATAATGATCATATAAATAGGTAGATAACAATTATAAAACAACCTTTAAAGCCACGTTATAACAAGTATAATTACTGGTCAAAGATAAGATGAACTTAGCTCTTATTAACTATATGATAAAAAGAATCAAGTCAGGATTTTCCATGTACCACCCAATCATAGATTGGGCTAAAACAAATCTTTCTTTCAGCCAATTACCCCCATGCCATATTCCAAGCATGAATGTGGGATCTCATGGGATAAACCAATGCATAAAAGAACAAGAGAATCCATATTTTAAACCACCTCTACCCTCACTCTATCGTGATCTCACCTTAATCAGTCATGAGATCAAAAAACAAAACCAACAATGGATGCCTCAGAATTCCTTCACCATCCCTTGAGGAATTTTCCTATCTCTACCCACCTGTTGAGGGTTTCCTAGAAAAATCCATCTCCTTGAGACCACCTCACTCTGATCCAAAAATCTTCCAGTAATCCAAGGCCCAACTAGGAATGGATCCCATCACACCATGGCTATCTGAAAATGGCAAGGTGAGGCTAGAACAACTGACAAACTCGGTAAAACCCATGCCAACAAAAGCAAGTGAACCAAATACACAGATGTGTATACCATGCATGCGAAAACCAACTAGGAAATCATACATGAAACTTGTTACCCACAAGTATTCTCATTGAAGCCGCTTGATCATTGCTTCCTGTTGGTTTCCTTTGTTTTCCTTGTCCTTCCTTTGCTTACCTGCTTTCCTTCTCCTCTCTAGGATCAATTCCAAAACTAAACTAACGAAAGGCTCACAACTCATGCTCTAATGTATTTTTATTATTGATGCCTCTAATTTCTTCACTTTCATTACTTTTCCTTCAATTTCCTCCTTACATGCAACTTGTGACATTTCACCTTCATTTTCTCCTAATTTCCTTGATTTTCATAAATAAAATGCCAAAAGTACCTTTTTTCCTTTTCAAAGCCGTTGTCGTTTCCTTTTTCAATTTCCCCTTAGCCATAATATCTTGGTCTTATTTTTCCTTTCTTAACTTCATTACATGAACTTTTAACTTGGGGATGTTACAGAAGACCATGTAACAACTCAACTGTCACAATGCTATAATGTTATTATTTTAATGGTTCTGAAACCAACAACACAATAACTATTCTTAGCTCCCTATATCCTTTAACTAGAAATGGATATGGAGGAGGGTATCATGAGGTGATTTTCTGTTGATTATTGAATTGATGACTGATTTATTCATGGGAAATCACATACTAAATAATAATTGCTAATGGGAGTGTATCGTTGAAGCTTCAACCAAGTTCTCTCTCTCTCTCTCTCTCTCTCTCTCTCTCTCTCGATCTCTCGATCTATTAATATATTATCTATATATATATATAATATTATATATATATATGTTACACAATAATTTGTCACCGTTTGTCACCGTCCCTGTTACCCCTCTCCTGCATCTTGGGGGACCCATTCTGGGACTTGTGAGAAGTAACAAGACTTGAAACCACTTGCCTTATTCACCTCTAAACATGAGCTTCATATGCCCTTAAGACATCTCCTGCTCATTGCCCATAAAAATAGCCCTTTTTGCATTAGCGCTGGTGCCTTGTGTTATGCCCGCGCCAATGGGGAAAATCCTAATGAAAGGGCGTGCCATTAGCGCTCTGTCCTAGAGTCGCAATCGCGCCAACCATTTTGGGCAAAGTTTTCAACCACTCAAACCTCCGAAGGTTCTGTCCACCTCATTCACCAAACTGATTCCAAGTTGAGTGAGGATGGTTTGGCTTCGAATCTTCTTGGATAGAAATTTGTTTGCCACCATTCCATGGAAGTTTCCAAGTGATGAAGCCAAATCCATGATTGTGGGGTATTGACCTTATCTCTTCCTTTTCCTCTATAAAAGCTTGTTCCCATGGCTTGAGCAAGCTAGTTCTAGTTCTAAAAGTTCTGACTCTTGTGGCAATACTTGTGCTGAAAGGAAGACATCAAAAGGTTGGAGTTGCAAGGAGCCTTCTTTGTATCCAAGGCTTTTCCTAAGTAAGGAGACTTTGTCACTAAAGAGAGAGAGAGCTTGTCCCTCACCCCTTCAAGCTTTTGCAAGACTTGTGTAGTTGAGCACCCAGCCAAAGGAGGACTTAACGTCAGGACGCTGGTTGTATTCTCCTTTGTTGAATTATTAATAATAGATTACTATCTTTATGGTTCCATTCTTGTTGTACTTGTAATGGTTGATGTTGAATTATATCCTTCCCGACTGATGTATAATTACATATATTAGATTTCATGCTTGTGTTTGTGTTGTTCTCTTTGTGTGCAGGTTTCCATTCATGTGGATAGTGGAGGATCGTGACCGGCCAAGGCAAAGGAACGCGGGCGACATCTCTTCTACAAACTAAAGCGTTGGATCTCATGTAGGTATTCATCACCTACTCTTTATTTGCAATTAGGGACTTGCGTGATAGCATTGTTTGATTGTTGCTAGACCCATTCTGGGCTAGCAGGGATCGCTTCTATCCATAGAGGGGATTTACCTCTCCAACAATTTGGCAACTCCGCTGGGGAGTTTAGCTTGTTGTTTTGATTTGTAAACTTAGACAGAGTATGAAACACGACCAGATAGCCTTCGAAACACTATTGCTTTGCAGTAGTGAATTAGATCAAAGCCGCTTCAGTCGATCTCCGGTTTGGTTTACAAACTAAACAATTTGGAGCTTGTCTTGCCTATTTTGTTTCCTTTTGTTTGCTTGCTTAGAGAAGCCTTTGGAATTGAGTTTCTTGCTGCCCCTGTGCTTTTTGACTTGCTTTAAGCTTGTGACCCAAGCCCTGGACTGCGTATTTTTCTTTTGAAATTAGCAAACTTTGTTAGCGCGCTTTTTGTCTTCACAGTCGTGCTAGTGGCCCTTGTTGCTAACTGACAACCCACGCCAATCCCTGTTTAGCGCGAGTTGCAGCCTGACAGTTGCTCCAGGCCATGTAGTTTTTGGTCCACTTGATTTGCTTGCTATCTGAGCTTGGATTTGTGCTTTACCACCTCTTTTTCAGTTGCTGGAGTGTGTTTAAGCCCTGTTTGACTGGTTTACAACCTTTGCCCTCTAGGTTTTTGCCTCTTTCCATCGATTTCACACCTCAACCCTAGGGCATCTAGTGGCCATGTGTACTGCGCCTCCCGTGGGAGTTTTGGGTTCTTTGATTATCCGGTTAACCTTGTGATTGCTTTTCACATTTTCTTCAGTGATTGTTGAAGTGTTTCTGAGTGATTTCCGAGCGACTTGCTCTTGTTTGCTTGGATTTCATTCTAGCTTTGTTTGAGCTTAGATCACATAGCTCGTGCGAAGCTTTGTTTTCCTTTTGATTTGGAGAACTATTTTAGTGTCTTGGGATTTCATTGAGTCTTCATTGAGTGAATTTTCTTCTTTGCTCAGTGTTGTTATCTTTCAAAATTCATTCTAGTGCATTGTGCTTGTAGAAAGGAATCAAATAATCTCTTTTGCATTTAATAGTGAATGGAATAGAACTTTTTCGTTATTTGCATTATTGAAAAGAAAAAGTTTTGTTTATTTGCCATTAGTTGCAATAGGTTGTTTGGTTGATTGAATTCGTTTTGTTTGATTGAAGCTCTTAACCTTCTCGTAGTTAGTATTCATCGAACGAAATGGCTTTCTTTCGCATGTAGCTTGCATCTAGGAAATTGTAGAAGATCACATATGGTAGGGCCTTAAACTGAAACTTAACTAAAAGATCAACCATAAAATAAACCGAATTAACTTAAAAACGCATTGGAACATAACGCAAATATTCTAGAGGTCTAGGCTAGAGACGTGCTCCAGCGTCGTTAAACC
>APFE031630424.1:0-14001 GCA_000404065.3 Pinus taeda | reverse complement strand
CAAATGGGGCATCGATTATGTGACATGTAACCCTCGCTCGGCCGGGGGGCATGGTTACATCATCGTTGCTGTAGATTACTTTACAAAATGGGCCGAGGCGATGCCAACATTGTCAGAAGACGGTCATACCGTGGTGCAGTTTCTGCTTAACCATGTTATTTCGCGGTTCAGAGTTCCACAAGCCATTGTCACTGATCACGGAAAACATTTCTGTAATCATATGATGGCCGAGTTGACAACCCAGCTAGGTCTTAGGCATGATAGTTTGACTCCGTACTATCCTCAGGAAAACGGTCAAGTGGAAGCCGTGAACAAGGTCTTGGTCACAATGCTTCAAAGAACTGTTGGCATGCACAAGTCTAGTTGGCATTTGATGTTGTTCTCCGCCTTGTGGGCCTACCGGACCTCCGTGAAGGATGCCACCGGTTTCACCCCTTTTCAGTTAGTATATGGACTGGAGGCAACCCTTCCCATTGAGTGTGAGATTCCTTCACTCAAATTAGCCGTCGAGTTACTCCCCGATACCACTCCTGTAGAAGAGTGGCTTGTTTACTTGGAACGGCTGGATGAGACACGTCGTCTAGCCTCCCTATCTATCGAAGCTCAAAAGAAGCGAGTGAAAAATCACTTCGATAACACTGTTAATCCCCACTCTTTCGTCGAGGGAGATCTAGTACTGCTCTACGATCAAGCTAACGATAAGCTGGGGGCAGGAAAACTCGAGCCAATGTGGCATGGGCCCTATATTGTGAAAATCGTTTTACAAAAAGGTGCCTATGAGCTGATACATTATGAAGGAAATCCCCTGGACAGGCCCCGCAATGGGCTATATCTTAAGAAATATTATTCCTGAGTCCAGGTGCTCTCTCTTTTATTTTGTACATGCATATGCTTTTTAAGAGTGTGTTGTGTGTGTGCGTGCTTATTTAATTTTTTATCTCAGTGTGTCGGCGTGATTGCCGCTTATTGTGTCTTCTGCTTCTTGAACAGATGTCTAGATCACCTTACGTTGGTTTCGCTGATGGTGCTTCCCGCAGTACTCGCAATCTGTCATCTGCGGCATGGGGGATCTACGATCCTCATGGTGAGTTAGTAGATATTCAAGGATGTGTTGGTTGTACAACGAACAATGTGGCTGAATATAGTGCTGTGATTGAATTATTAGCCAAGGCGATTAACCTTGGAATCCGCTCATTGGTTGTAAACTTAGATTCGCAACTTGTAGTCCACCAGCTCAACGGATGATATTCCGTTAGAGATCATCGCATTCTAAGGTTGTATTTACGTGTTAAGTTATTGGAAAGAGATTTTGATTACATTACTTATCATCACATTCCAAGAAGACTTAATGTAGTAACTGATGCATTAGCTAACTATGTATTGGACAGACATTTTCACAATATGTAAATCAACGAAATACAGGAAGCATAAGATACAATAAAAACACCATGTATATGTATATATATATCGTCTGGCGCACTGAGACGCTAAAAAAATAGAATGTACATGTCTGGATAGAGTCTATGTTCTCCGTACATCTGAGACACATGTCTCTCAAAAAATATATGCAGAAAATAAAGCCTAGAAGCCTAAGCACGATGGTGCTCATGATAGCACATCACCGCTTGCACCAATCGTCTTAGTAGACGGTGGACGCGAGTTGGCACCCCTACTGTATGCCTCTAGTAAGCAAGAGGAACATCTGCCAATCTGGCATAACCAGGAATCCCTTGGGAAAACCCCTCGAGATTCTGAATCAACTCCTCCCCCATTGCCTGTGGGTTGGCTGCGTGTTGGCCTCTTCGCGCTGTAGGGGATAGCCTGGCTGGTCGCTCTGGACCCACATCTGCATACATATATAATCATTATTAGAACAGGCATGTATCGAAAAAGACAAAAAAAAATAAAAAACATCAAAATCAAGGAGTGCATACCTAGCTCCTCCTCCCATTCCTCCCCCTCTGGTAGTGGAAGGTCTGGGTCTCCCATGAAACTAGTCCCTGCATACGACCAATCCTAGATCACGATGAACTGCCGTCGGAGCCATATGAAGAACTCGGGATGCCACGACATCTCTTGGCCTCCTCCTCCTTTGGGCATCAGTGTCACCCAGCGAGCCATTCTAGGCTCTTGTGGCAATGGATCTGCCACCATAGCTCTCTGAATCTAGAAGAGTGGTATTCATTCCAGGAAGAACGATACCACGATGGAGCCGTATGCAAACTATTTCGTCTCATCTCGCTTGCAATTGGTGAGCTGCCTTTTAATGTTAGTAGTCACCGCGGCAACCCAGTTAAAAACGGTCGGACTAAGGCATTCAATCGCTAGGATCAGGTGGTTCTTGCTGGCCTCATGGGGCGCTTGTACCCCAACTGCGTGTGTGATGGTGAAGAGGATGGCTTTCAGTGTCAAATCCTGGATGGTGGTGATCAACACCTTTGCACTCTGCTGCCCGAATTGTGCTTCAGGGCACACTCGAGCTTTCACTTCACCAACCTTCTCCCCAGAAGGTCTACTACCTGTCAGGATAGGAACGCAGGTGACATCTCTTCTACAAACTAAAGCGTTGGATCTCAAGTAGGTCTTCATCACCAAATATTTATTTGCAATTAGGGACTTGCGTGATAGCATTGTTTGATTGTTGCTAGACTCGTTATGGGCTAGTAGGGATTGCCTCTATCCGTAGAGGGGATTTACCTCTCCAAAAATTTGGTGACACCTCTCTCCACGACAATCCCGTGATGAAGTACACATCGGAGACCTCGAGCTCGAAGGTCTGATTCCGCAGACGAAATACTTGGTCGTCTATTTCCCAAGCATCAATGATAAACTGCAGCAACTCAAGTTGCGCCCGCATGTATGATGTGAGGAAGAATTTCTTAAGGCCACAATCCCTCAGGGCGTTCATGCACCCTTCATCCTCGATGGCTGATGCATCAATAATGTCATGTTCTCGCTCTTTCCATACTACCACCATTTGGACCTGTTTCCTGCACCCACAAGGACAAATTGGCCTTCATTAGAACATTAGTCAAATGCTAATCCAGAGAAAATTCAATTTGAATGGACAAAAACATGGGATTGGGTTGCGCAGTTAGCGCGACTGTTCTTAAAACAGTCACGCTAATGGCGCGGCTCCCTTTGGTTTTTCACCCCATTAGCACGGTTCCATGCCGGATACCTGCGCCAATGGGGCGAAGCCCTAATTTTGAAATTCCCCCTTGCTAGGGCCCAATCAGGAAATAAATGAAGTAAAAATGATATGAAAATGGAGCTAAGGGAAACGCCTCTTCCCTGGAACTGACGAGGCCATGAATGGTTGCCTGGATTGATCGTAATCACCGCCTGAAGTTTGCCTCCCAAATGGACTCTTTTTACTCTTCAAGAGGTAAAATGGTAAAAGTAATTTTAATTTTACATTTTCACCCTATTTATAAGCTTTTAAACTCATTTTTGGTTTAGAAAGGTTATTTTTGAGTATTTTAATGTATTTTTGGTCGAAAATGGGTTTTACGTTTACTTCTTGTGCAACGACAGGTCCCTTGTGCAGCTTCGACGGTGAAACGGGTTGTATTTTATACTTTTTCAGACTCGGTAAATACATGAAAAAGTCACTATGGAGTCATCTTTTAGCTCTTTTCTGACTCGCTAAACGTGAAAAGATTGCCGAGTTATTCCTCTTGACTCTTTAAAACATAAATAAGAGGCGGTCGTTTTTAAACTCTTTTTCCCTACCGTATAAAGAATGAAAAGATTGTCGGACCCTTGTCGTTTCAGGTTTGTTAATGGAAACAAAACGACGTGATATCAATCGCTTTTTTAATTTTTCGGATCAATGTCACTATTTATGAAAAGTACTCCTCGGTCGTAATGATTGGGCGATTCTTTCGAGCATCGTTTTATAATTTTTTGGGCTCCAGAGACACAACTTTACGAAAAAGGACACCCCTGGAGTTTTCTTTTTGCTATCTTTTCAAACTCTCTAAACGTGTAAAGATGCAGAGTTCTTCCTTTGTCAGGCTCGTTAAAACTTAATGACATCGGATTCTGTCGAAATGATGCCCCTCAAGCATATGCTATCCCCGTCAAGCTTTTCATCCAAAAATAACCAGGGTACTCGCCAGAAATGGTGGGGGAATAAAGGAATCGTAATCGTCGTCATCGGCAATATGTCACTCTTGAACATGGCACTGTTTGCATTTGTGTCTGGGTGATGACATCTCATCTCGTTTCACATTTGACTCCATGGGTTTGGGTTATCCTATTTAACCATTCATCTATTGATCGTCTTGTTATCATGACCCCTGATCATTTGACCTCAAATACTGCCAAATCCATCGTTGTGCCGCCGATATGTTCAAGAGAAGTTGGCCTCTGCAAGAATACTCAACCTCCCTCCGATATCTCACACAAAACATATTGTCTCTTTCCGTCTCGGCGATGATGTGGGAAAACATTATGGCCCACCTTCGATCAAGATCACTTCCTGTTGACTTCAGCTCATTATCCAGGAAGGTGACCTAGAGACTCCCTTCGGGTACCTTGGAGCCTGCATGCCTTAATGGCAGGTTCTTTGTGTTCGACGCGAGGTTTTCATCATTGGCCTCTGGTCGGATGATTCTACAGGTGTTCGACATCGGCTCATTCGTTCACATGTCATGGATTGTACCTATAGTACCTTGAGGACCATCGTCATTATTGGTGGCACCTCTCGCGTTTGTTAACAATTTTCATCATTGACTGGTAATCAGACGATGTTCAAGCATTTTCGACTTCGACTCCTATATTCACATGCTTGAACTTGTACTATGTTCGGGTTGGGTTGGAGTGCAAGACCCCAGATTGTGCATATTTACATCCAGGTTGCATTTTGTGGATTATTGTAATCATTACATGACTCATTCATTGGATGGCTGCAACCATACCTGAGTCCATTCATAGATCCTCATCGGATGGCTACGTCCATGCCTGAGATCCAGTTTTATACTCTGTGACGGATGGTTGCGCCCATACCACATATATATCATGTACTTGAGACATCAGTTGTACTTCTTTTCGCAGGTTCTCCGGTGGCAGTGTTTCAGTCACACATGTTCTTGTAAAGCACTTCACCCCTCTCTCTCTCGGGCCTCATGCTTTAGGGGGCATCTGTTACACAGTAATTTGTCACCATTTGTCACCGTCCCTGTTACCCCTCTCCTGCATCTTGGAGGACCCATTCTGGGACTTGTGAGAAGTGACAAGACTTGAAACCACTTGCCTTATTCACCTCTAAGCATGAGCTTCATATGCCCTTAAGACATCTCTTGCTCATTGCCCCTAAAAATAGCCCTTTTTGCTTTAGCGCTGGTTCCTTGTGTTATGCCTGCACCAATGGGGAAAATCCTAATGAAAGGGTGCACCATTAGCGCTCTGTCCCAGAGTTGCAATCGTGCCAACCATTTTGGGTAAAGTTTTCAACCACTCAAACCTCCGAAGGTTCTGTCCACCTCATTCACCAAACTGATTCCAAGTTGAGTGAGGATGGTTTGGCTTCGAATCTCCTTGGATGGAAAGTTGTTTGCCACCATTCCATGGAAGTTTCCAAGTGATGAAGCCAAATCCATGATTGTGGGGGATTGACCTTATCTCTTCCTTCTCTATAAAAGCTTGTTCCCATGGCTTGAACAAGCTAGTTCTGGTTCTAATAGCTTTGACTCTGGTGGCAATACTTGTGCTGAAAGGAAGATATCAAAAGGTTGGAGTTGCAAGAAGCCTTCTTTGTATCCATAAGGTTTTCCCTAAGTAAGGAGACTTTGTCACTAAAGAGAGAGAGAGCTTGTCCCTCACCCCTTCAAGCTTTTGCAAGACTTGTGTAGCTGAGCACCCAGCCAAAGGAGGACTTGACGTCAGGACGCTGGTTGTATTCTCCTTTGTTGAATATTAATAAATAGATGGCTATCATTATGGTTCCATTCTCATTGTACTTGTAATGGTTGATGTTGAATTATATCCTTCCTGACTGATGTATAATTGCATATATTAGATTTCACACTTGTGTTTGTGTTGTTCTCTTTGTGTGCAGGTGTCCATTCACGTGGATAGTGGAGGATCGTGACCAGCCGAGGCAAAGGAATGTGGGCGACATCTCTTATACAAACTAAAGCGATGGATCTCAAGTAGGTCTTCATCACCTACTCTTTATTTGCAATTAGGGACTTGCGTGATAGCATTGTTTGATTGTTGCTAGACCCGTTCTCGGCTAGTAGGGGTCGCCTGTATCCGTAGAGGGGATTTACCTCTCCAACAACATATATATATATCGAGAGAGAGAGAGAGAGAGACAGAGAGAGAGAGATAAATATATGGCTTCTTGGTATGATTTTATAATATATACCTCCAAACATGGAATAATGGGAAATGATAGATTAAGTAGAAATCAGTAATGGGAATGTGTCATTGAAGCTTCAACATAACTATTTTCCTCCATTCCAAAACTTAAATAAATAAAATGAAACACATTGATTTGGGCATATGCACACCCCTGTATCCTAGCCACAATAAAAAAATTCCCACAATTAAATATACCAACAAATGTTCATAAAATCATAATTTTGGGACTCCACTTAACATGTTGAAAAATGTGTGTCATCACTCAGGTTGTTCCCTTTGACTCCTAAGGGAATACGACCGAGGTAACCACAAACCAATCTTTGGACTGCAGGTCCTAGCCTACCAACAGTCAGAGAGGGCTCTCTCTTTAGGATTTAGCTTTGTTTAAGAGATGATTTTAGGCTAGATATGATGCACATGGGTTTTGATTGAGTTTGGTGAGATGCTTGATCTATTCAGGCAGAGTTGGCATGCAGAGTGTAAGAAGTTCAAACCATTGGGCATGGAGTCAATGAATGTGAACTAAAGAGTGTGTTTTCTTTGGTAGAAGAGGGGAACATTGAGCAGGATAGCTACACATGGCACAATCTTTAATGCTGGAAAAAGGATGAAATGCAGGTGAGGGGATGAGAGGCAATTAAGGATCTCTCATCTAGCCAAAGAGGGAAAATGGATGAATAATATGTAGGAGCAATGAAGAATTCCTAGACAGTATTAAAAAATGAGAGATATAGCTTAAACATGTTCAATTAAGAATGCATATTCATCACTGTTTCAGAGAAAACATAGAGAAGTTACAAGAATTGAGCACAGAGGGCATAAAAACCAGTTCTTATCTATTCCTTTTCCCTGCAACTTAGATTATGATATTATAGATGATACAAATACATATAAACTGATAAACATAGGGAGGAAATACTTATTGAGCCATGAGCTAGCACGAGAATTCCATATCAAGCTCTTTAGCTGTTAAAAGCACAACCAGCTAGTTCATATGCAAACATTCCAACAATCTTTGATTACAGAAGCTCTTAACATTTACAGCGCAAGTCTGGAATGAGAAATAGAACCAACTGACCCACCAACCAACAACCCTCATTACATTGTTCAGGGCTGTATTTATAGGAAAAATATCTAAGAAAATAGATCTGATAGAAGATCTGAGGAAATAAATGCAATTAACCTAACTTCTCTTGCAAGTAATGTAAAAATATCTATCTAATGTTGCGTTGGGGGCATATGTTTCAAAAATGAGGCTATGTAGCATCCTTTGGTAGCTCTGTTGTCCAATCTGCAATCACTGTGCCATCAATTTCTTATCTCCACCTCTTAGTTGGTTCTGCTGCTCTTAGGTGACTCTGATTCTTATTAAACTTGATATGACATGGATTTAATGGCCTTTAACTCTGTTCTGGTATTCATTAACTTCGTTTGGATGATCTTTAATGCTCCTCTGCTCTGATATTGTTGATCTGATACTCTTTGCCACTTCACTGATACTCTTTTAATTGAATCTGGGCTTCATCTTTCTCTGATACTCTTTAAACTGCTAAATCGCCCTTTTTATCCCTTTACGGAAAAAACAGCTGCTGTGAACCATGTGCTGGACAGGGGCTTTCCATTTTGGCCCATTTTCCTTAGCGATGCACGATTAGCGCTAAGTGCTAATCGCGCATCAAAAACTGCCTCATATTTTCCTTCCGGGCTTCCTAAGCAGCAATTTTCGCCTTTCGCGCTTTTCTTTTGGCAGATGACGTCATCATGACGTCAGCGGTACGGCGGATGACGTTAGCATGGGGCCTAGTACGGAATATGACGTCAGCGGGGTGATGTGGTAGGGTGATGCAGTAGGGTGACACAGCAGGGCGACGTGGTAGGGTGACGCAACAGGGCGACGTGGCAGGGTGACGCGACAGTGCGACGTGGTACTTACGTCACGCAGGGGGAAGTGGTATCTGGTTTTATGGCACACTGCTTTTGTGCACAGGTGGTTTGGGAGGAGGGGGCTCCACCACAGTCGAGAGGGTGACGCATGGCGGGAGTACGACAGGAAAACGGCCCATCTCCCGGACGCTAACCATCGACAGGTTCGGAGGGGAGAGGACCCACCCACCGTAGATCTTAGGGCGTGGGAAATCGGATGGCTGGTGGGATAGGCAAGACGACAAAGGGTTAGGGAAGGGGGGGGGGAACCTTAGGAAAATGGGTTTTTCACGTAGGTTTGTGGGTTATGAGCGAGCGGGTCAAAAAATTTAAATTCGGAACTTTTGGATAAGGGCGAAACATGGGCCTTATAAGGTTAGGGTTGAGGGGGAATGGTTGTTAGTGTGACGAGGTGTCAGACTAACTCCAGTTAGGCGGTGGATGGGTTAGTAGGAGCC
Organism: Pinus taeda; assembly: GCA_000404065.3. Lineage (NCBI taxonomy): Eukaryota > Viridiplantae > Streptophyta > Pinopsida > Pinales > Pinaceae > Pinus > Pinus taeda. The sequence continues at coordinate 5,248 of APFE031630424.1, read as the reverse complement.
CCAGATGGACTACTGCCTCCCAGACTTAGAAGAGTATGGCTATAGTGTCAAGGAAGGGATATTATCATTTGTTGGGATTTTATATAGTTTCTCATAGAATAAGGGGAGGGGAAATGATTTAGGGAGCTAGATAATAGGGTTAGATGTTAATATGAGGTCTTTGGAATGCAAAGGAGGGGATGCATGCTAAGTTTATAGAATGGAAACTTAAGCATAGGGAAATGAATGGATTGTGTAAAGATTAATTTTACACAAGAAATGTGGCTTCTTTTCACTTAGTCAACTCAGATGTCAACTTGGTTTTTGACAAGGATGGAGTGAAAACAGGACTGGTTGGGCAGATCCCAAGGTCCTCAAGGGGATGTTAGTGAGTGATTTGGGAAATAAGAAGAAGGGGGAATTAGAGATGCCTTGCTTGATCTAATCGAAATGAAAAAGGTGCCTCAAACTGTGATCTGGATAAAAATAACACTTGAAAACATGAAATGGATCACATAGCTTGATTTTTGCAACCACAAAACTACTTACCCAGCCTACTTTACCTATCATTTTTCTTCTCATGGTTTGGGTGCACTTGAACTAGCAAACCCAACTTTTTAACTTTTTATTTTTTACCGTCCTCCTATCTACATCTATACTTATTTCATCCAAGGGCTCAGATTAGGCTGTTGAGCGCCCTTATTCTCTACCTAGCTAGTAATTTTCCAAGCTTAAACTGTTCAGACAGATAATGATTCTCTATATTCTACAACAGGAAATTGAAACCTAGGGAGACCAAGATTAAGCTATTTGGACCTCCCTTTTGGCTGAAAATTCTTCAAAAATGGAACAACTCATCAAAATTGGAATGCAGCAGAGGCACTTGGACTAGCACACTCTCATGGACACTTCTTTGGCCTCAGTATCAAATATGGAACATTGTAGCCTGCAAAGTATGACATATCTGGCATGTAGAAATGTCAATCATGAAAGGTAAATGTTTGCTATGAGCATGAGGCTAACAAAGTGCAAAATGGGTTCAAATACCCACATAAAAGATGTTAAATAAGAAAATAAATGTTGAATCCTAGAGATATTGATTCAAAGACTCACTAGACAAGGACTATCAAGGATTATGAATAGCCTCTGAGAGTAACTAATTGACCTAGTTTATGTGTTCCAATAGAATGTCTTCGTTCTTGGTGGAATAAGAAGTGACTACAGTCGACCCTATAGATGTCTTAGAGTATACATCACACTAGTTTTTGAGAGAATTAGAGGAGGAAACCATCAATCTCATCATGTTGTCATATAAATCCTTTGGCTCCCATAAATCTAGGGCTCCCTCGTATTCATTCGAGGACCCTTGAGTGGAACCCATTTATCTCACTGCTTTCTTCTGAATCTGCAAATCCCTTTGTAGTTTCTACTACCTTTTGTATTTAATGACTTTGGGTCATGAAAATGGCATCATGATTATATCTTTTGCTGCTATACAAACCCTTGATTGATTTCCCATGGAGAAAAAATTAATAGATGAATCCCTACTGCCATACAAACCCTCGATTGATTTCTCATGCAGAATGAATGAAACGATTGAATTCCCTCCTACCATATAAACCATCGATCGATTTATCACTCAGAATGAATGAACAAGCGAATCCCTTACTGCCATAGAAAACATCAATTGATTTCTCATCAAGAATGAACGAACAGAAGAATCCTCCCCCCCTTATAATTGTATGATTTAGGAAAAATAGGAAGATAAAAATGTCTTTGCTAGCTTGCATCTTTCGATGAAATATAAAGAAAACTTAAGATAACATATTAACCACCCCTTCATAAAACATCTTCACAGAGGTATGATTGAGTGAAAACGTGAACACAAAATTGTCTTCGCTAGCTTACATTTTTCAATGAAATATAAATAAAACTTAAAATAACATGTTAACTCCCCTTCATAAAATGTCTTCAACAAAATCAAAGTAGTTCAAGACATTTTTTAAACACGATTTAAATATTTAAGACAACAGATTAACTCATCTTTAAAAAATGTCTTAAATTGCAGCCTGCCCTCATATGTAGTAGTGTCGCTATTGTTCTCACATCTTCGCGTAAGAAATAATTATTTCACATCTACCGTCATCGCCCCTACCTTGGCTCTTCAGGCTTCCAGAAGTCACCACCGCCTCATCGCCTGCAGAAACAAAAAGGCAGAACTGCTTAAAAATATATTTTCTTAATTGATGTAACCGACATAAACATCTTCTATAAATAGAAGGATCATGGAGAGGCAGGAATCATGCACTCCTGGTTTTATTGTTGGTGTAATTAAGCAAATGTAGCTGTGGATTCTCTATGTTTTCCCTGATCTCCTTTGTATTTCTTCTTTCTTTCATCTAGTATCAGAGCCAGTTTGGAGTTCGTTGGAAGTCTTTATTCCCTGAGATTCGGTGAGAAGCCATTACTGTGTGAGGATAAACAGAACTACTGCATATAGAACTTGTGACCGAAAGAGTTGGTGCTGTTAAGGGATTGTTGCTGTAGAAATTCCCACTGTAGATCACCTGATAATGCAATATACTAAAGAAAAATACTAGATCTACTTCTACAATCAAACTTTGTGGAATCTTAATCAATTTGAGCTAAATTAATCAGAACACATATAATAAAGAAGAAGAAATCATACACACGAAACATAGGAGAATAACCTAGGGAAAGCCTCATCCTAAAACCCCAATCTTTGTATTATCATACAAGTGGAAATATGTTGATTGTTACAAAAATAATCAGCTCTCAAGCTATCCTTCTCTCTCTGCAATCAAACAATATTGCTCATAGACAGTCAAAGGCTCTCACAACCTTCTCCTCTACCATCCAAGCCTCCTATTTCCTTGCGTAGTTTCTCCTGGGGTCTAGTGCTTCCACTTGTGTGAATTCCCACCTCACACTACTCACTTGGCTCAGAAATAACTACATAAACCTAAAGGAGATAATTCATTTTGCATGGATGAGTTTCCTATATAGGAAAAAATCCTCCAACTGATAGTACACTATCCCTCCCTCTGATCTCAACTGGGTCTCTGACTGAACTGACATGCACAAGTTATTTATGAGAGAATATTCAATTATCTGAAGCGCAACAGTTACATGCATGCATGCATTAACTAACTGAACTCACAATTAATTCAACAAACTATTTGAACTAATTTAACTAGACTTGACTCAATATTACAACTCATCCTTATCTCTTTAACTCATGGATAAATTCCCCAATCAATGGAGAAACCATTGCATGTCCCCACATAGACTTCATGTTTGATTTTCTCTAACTAATTAACTCAATATGAATTATTTAATTATTTTACAAACAGCTGCTAAGATCAAATTCGAATTTTACTTCTCGGTTTCAGTTTAGGGACTATCTAAAATTGGAGTCCATCGTAAAATGCTATTTATAACACTTCCATTTTTCATTCCTTGTTGCTATGTCCAACACTGGTACCCGAACTGCTATTTATAACAATGCTATTTTTAGCATTTCTTGTTGTCATTTTCAACACTCCCTCTCAACAAGAAGGGAATTCAACTCGAACCTTGTTCTAAACCTTTGGAATGTTCTGCATGCAACGCTTCTCCCAAGTGTTGTTACTCCAACAACTCTAGAAACAAAAGAAATTACTAACTGACCTCCCTGTTGGGCTAGAAACATCCTCTGATGCTGAAGCTCCATCTACCACTGAAAAGTGCTCCCTCTGTGACCTCTGAGCTGCTACAATATTCCATGAATCTCACACCGTTGCACACCTCTCTGTGTGATCCTGCACTGGTGCAACACTCTTAGACCTCTCACATTGTTGCAGCCTGCTAATTCTACATTGCCTTGGTGTTATAGCTCCAAATCTCACCCTTGATATTTGTGATGCTACACTTATGGCCTAGGACAACCCCTCCTTTCAGAATTGGTCCAAATACTTAAAAAATAGTGTTTTACTCCCTATACGTAACATTTACCTGAGCTAAATGCATGTGTACGCGGGTCTGAGTATACCCAACTCGTGTATATGTCTTAAAACACTTTAAGAAAATTTTAATCTCCTTATTTTCGGTTGGAGATAACGGATTTTACCTATTGATTACCTATTAGTGCCCATGTCCCAACTATTCCCAACATATTCCCAACTAAAAAACTACTTTGGGAGAAGTATAAAAAGGCTTCAATGGGAAGGCCTAAGGAGGAGAGAATAGAGAGAAAATTACTCTGCTGAGATTATCCCTAATCAGGTCTGAAGGTCCTTGTGCTTCTAGCACTCCCCCCATTATAGGAAATCCTTGCTTTCTTGAGTTATGATGTCATTTCACTAGTTGAGATATCTTTGTATGAGTCATGGAAGGAGCTTTTGAAGACTCGGGATTGGACAGATCTGGAGGACGGTACTACTTGGAGCTAGCAAGAGGAAGATTCAAGTGATATCATTCCTTGCTTTGTTTTAGTTATTTTCAATAAAGAAACATTTGTCTCGTTCCCAAAATCAATCTTATTTATGCTTATGATGTTATTATTATGGTTTGCATATTTATAGTTATTTCGATGTATAACTAAGCACCTTTCAATAAGTTATGAAGTTGATTTATTTATGATACTTTGTCTATATATTGTTATGCTCATTTGAATTGGTTGTTTTGCAGGTTCAAGGATCGAGAGGAACTCTAGGAGGGTTTGAACCCTTGCTGGATCTACCCAAACGAAGGACCCCTAGGTGCACCTCTCTTTGCGTACTTTACTTATTTAAGTATCATGGTTGTGTGGAATGCTTTTTTTTTTTACTGTAGATAACCCCCACTCTGCTAGGGTGCTGACCCAAAATCCTAGGGGACTTTGTCCCTCAACAGAATTGGTGACTCCATTAGGGACAATAGTATTGTTGTTCCTAGTTTGGGTTATTTTAAGCCAATCAGGGCTCAGCCATAATTGTTCTTGCTGTAAACGGTTTGTCTGTTCTTGTACGAACTCAGACTTTAAGTCTGAGCAGTTTCTTCAAACCTCTTTTTTCTTTTTCTTGTGAACTATTATATATGCAGTTTTGTCAGGTTACAGTAGTGTATGTATGCAAGTCTCCCCATATGAACCCACGTATACATAGGTTTCTTTGGACTGAGTCATGTATACACGCAACTGTGTACTAACACAGTCGTGTATACCCTAATTTTCCAGGATTTTGTCAAGACTTTATGTTTCTGAAGATTTGTTTGCTGGTCTAAGGGTTTC
>APFE031630421.1:125582-146663 GCA_000404065.3 Pinus taeda | reverse complement strand
TTATGTTGTATTTTATTATTTTCATAATGATGATGATGATGGTTAATGTCCACTCACACCAAAATTTGGTCTATTGGACCCAAAGAAACGAATTATTTAGTTTGATTTAAGATTTTATTCCTATGCTCAAAAAGCTTGGAGAGAAGCCTCGCAAACTCACTATAATTTTGACATCGTAAAAGTCTAGGAAGGTCAGTATTGGAATGTAAAGATTATTAACTTAGATCTAATGTGGTTGTACGTGGGGCACTCTAAGAGGAAGTCATTTTCATTCTTGATGTTCATATTCTTATAGAGATGGCAGATCTTTTCCATCCATGGTGTTTTAGGAACTGCCTAACGCCCCATTTCACCATGGAACTCATGAGAGTTCATTCCAATCTTGGCTATATTATGTTTTTATATGTTTAAATACAATTTCTTATTTTATCATTTTTTGACTAATTAATGTTGACTTTCCTTTTTCTGTGATTTTTCTAAGCATCTCCCCATTATTTATTTCTTGTTAGATTAGGTCCTCCATCTATGTCATGAGGATGACTTTGAAATGTTGACCCCAAAAATATTGTTGTGATTAATCCTGAAGAAGTAAATCACTTAAAAAATATTTTGGATTATATTAATATTTAATTATATTAATATTTGATTTTGATGTCCTGCATGATTTCTCATATATTAATTTAAGTTGAAACATATTCTATTTTTCTAAAATATAGAACTAGAGAGTAATGTAAAAAATTAATATTAATTTAGGTTATTATAATTTTGTAAAATACAAAAGAGATTGTATTGATTAAAATATTTATCTTTACTCTGAATCTATCAATCACATAGAAGGATTGAATTTCTAGTGATGTAAACCTCTTTTTAAGTGCAAAACTTAAGAAAATATTTGCACCTTGAGAAATTTGATCTCTCTCGACACTTTATAGATTTTGAATTAAGATAGATCTTTCTTGGCTTTATCAAATGCTAATAGGGATCAAATCTCTCAAAACGCAAACTCGTTTTGAGTGAAAAATTGAGTAAATGTTGAAAGATGTGATCCCTCTAGACACTTAATATATTCGTAATTATGATGGGAATATGCTTGTGCTTTATAATAATATTTATATTATATATAAATTCCACATCTCTATATAATAAAAAATTATTTTTACTAATTTATTATAATCCTCATAATATATATAACTTCATACATGTAAAGGGAAATTTTTTAGACATGTTTTGTTATTATTTGTATTTAATTTTTTAATTTAATATGCATAGCATAGAGTATATATAAGAGAGGAGTGTCCACATGCTTAGAAAAATAGTTTATTGTAAATATTAGGTTATTATATGTTTATTAACTAAATTTAAATATAAAGTTTTGAAATGCTATACTTATAAATATGAATCTTCCCTCGATGGAATGACTAAGACATGTCAGGTGGGAGACTGTATGGACATCATACCATCAAGCACTCTTAGATGAGGATGTGGACATGCACCCTCCTTACTGCCATTAACAAGTCATCATGAAGTTGCATGGAGGATCATTTGACATCACTCCAATTTAGTGTGAGATCCCTATAGAACTAGTATTTCTTTAATGGTTGCAACTAAGTTGAAATTAATAGTAGTTATAATATTGGGGTATGTATTTTTAGAGCCATAATTGGTTTCATTATTACCATACATTCCTATGCAGATACTTATAATTTGTAGGTGTGTCCATTTTCTCCAAGAATCAATCATAATTTGCATGAGGCAAATCTTAATTCAGGCAAGGAGGCCTTGTAATGTGGTCAATTATTAGCATTCATGAGTTATTCTTCTTCAACTACAATAATGCCATAGGAGGTTTCCTCTAGGAATACTACTTTAACTTTGTATAGTGGATAATTTGTTGCCCTTTGTTGTTTCCTTTATTTCCAGTGTTCTCTCCCAATGCTCCCCAAGAATTGGTTACACTGTTTTCTCTTCTTTTTTTTTGGTCGTTTCAACTTTCAACCCCTCACTTAGACTATCAGTTTGATTGGGTTTATCCTTCACTTTGGATATATTTTTCAAGTCATGAATGGTCTTTCTCATGGAAGTTCTTCTCTGAATCCATCCTTGATAAAATCCCTCATCTCCCAAGTTCCTCTCCTTCTTGGCTTCCACTACCCTTCACTTCCATCTCTTGAGCAAACGTTCATATTTTAGGAAGTTTGTGTTATCATTCACTAGTACAAAATGGCTAATTAGTTATTAAAAAAATGGCTAAAATTTACATATAAACGACCACTTTTCAGTCGGTGACCAGTAGTAGCTAATTTACAGTATCTTATAACGTGACCAATTTTTAGTCATTTTTAGCTTAGTCATTAATTTGTTGTCTCAATTTATTCATCTAGTAGTATATTTGATCATAAATTTGGTCATTAATTTAATCATTGATTTAGTCATTAATTGCCATAATTAATGACCAAATATACAACAAAATGTTGGTCATGTTATAAGATATTATAAATTAGCTACCAATAGTCATATATATATGTTCAAATTTTAGTCATCGTTTCAAACCAATTAATGACCAAAGAAATATGACTATATTTTGGTCATGTTATAAGATATTGTAAATTAGCTACTAATAGTCATATATATGCAACATTTAGTCATCATTTGTAATCACAAATTTATCATTTGTAGTTGTTATTTATCTTTTTTTGGTAGTTTCAATATTCATTATATAAATGACTAATTTAATAGTTTATATTTATTTCATTTACTTTCATTAATAGCATTATAAACAACTAATTTAGTCGTATTCATTTTGTTTGTGTTCATCGTTAGTCAATATAAACTACTAATTTAGCAAGTTTAGATTGATTTTATGTATTCATTATTAATCAACATAAATTAATTAGTATGATTTTGTGACTAAATTTTAAAAAAAAAATCATACAATGTGCATGTTTATCTAATATAAAAATGCAAAGTTACATATGATAATTACAATACTAAACAATATCAAGTGCAACTGTGAATAATTTCAACCACATAAATTATATTATATAAAATGTCAATTATTACAATGAGTTTTCAACTGAATATTGTTTGGACTAAAATTTACACATAAAATGTTGTCTCATTACTTGAAAACATTATCATTGTGTTTCCAAGGCATTACAGGGGAATTCATCAACTCCTGAAGACTTTACCATTAGTCTCTATGTGTGTGTCTTATGCGGAATATTGGCTTTAAGGGTATCACTAGACCAATTCTCTTCTCTCTCTCTCTTTTTGTGTTCGTTGCTCCAATGTTATTGTTCTCCTATTTCTTCAATTCTTGCTTCCTACCATTAATATTGAGTTCATTTTATGAAAACAAAAGAAGATACAATGCATAGTGTAAGCCATGAAAGATGATGAACATTATAATATAGCCTAAAATAGACTATAAATGATTTATACAACATATACTTCAACATCAGCAATGTCAAAGCCATTTTTCCCATAAAAGAAAGAAATTTCAACAGGTTTTCTTCAATTAGGCGATAGTGGCCACTATGTGGCCAATTCACCTGTATAAACAAAGCAAATAAATTTTCAACATAGAAAAGAACACCTTAGTAACTTAATATTCAATCTTTAAGGAAATATTAGGCACAATCATGTCAACCAAGTTACATGTTAAAAAGCTCAATTTGTAGATAACTTGTGAAAACAAATAATCAAAGATATAAAGTCTAATCCTTGTCATTTTATTCGCAACAATATTTCATTCTCTAATGCGTGAACTTGGTCAAGTATAAAAACAACATGTGCTCAAATAACAACATGAAAGTAAACTTTTCTAATAGTCATGAAAATTGTTTAACACAAAACAACTAAAAGGATTTCATACAATATCGTGTAATACTTATTTCATCTTCAAGCTTCAGTTGTTGTTTAAATGGACATGATACCAAGTATTTTCAATTTTATAGTTAAAAGACAAAATCGAAATAAATGTTCAAAATATAATCAAATAATAAAGAGAAGATACCATGGAATGGATATTGCAATTATAAAAAAATTGTTCACCTGTCCATCGATGTCTCATTTGGCATTCCTAAAACATTTTCTTGCCCAAAATAACCAATGAGGTGAAAGAATAACAACATTAAAAACCATAGGAATCCATACTAGAAACATTTCTAAAGTTGATGGCTCAGGTTCCTGAAGGATCTCCAACAACAAATGAATCATATCCAAGTCATGCTCTGCATTGTCTCCTCGTATTTTTTCCAAACACATTTCCTATAACCTACCCATACCAGAGTCAAGTAACAATCAAGCAAAGGCATTGACATTTGTTTTTATCTTTATATCTATAAAATTTGAATCTAAAAATATTTTAACACAAAACAACTAGAATACTAATATTATATTCAAGTTTTGGATGTTGTTTAAATGGATATGATACCAAGTATGTTGAATTTTATAGTCAAAAGACAATACGAAATCAAAGTAAAAGTTCAAAATACAATCAAACAATTAAGAGAAGAAGATACCAAGGAATGGGCATTGCAATTATAAAAATTCTTTTTACCTATCCATGAGTGTCTGGCATTCCTAAAATTCCTTGCCCAAAATTACCATAAGGTGAAATAATCACAAAATTAATAAACATAGGAATCCTTCCTAGAAACATTTCCAAAGTCGATGGATTAGGTGCCTAAAGGATCTCCGACAACAAATGAATCATATCCAAGATATTCTCTGCATTGTCTCCCCATCCTTTTTTTAATCCCATTTCTTGTAATCTTCCCACACCAAAGTCTGGTAATATTCAAACAAAATATTTATATGTTTGTCAAAAAAAATGGAGATTTGTCAAACATGTTAATTGAATGGTACAGATTTTCACAAATATTTGTAGAACATAATATTAAAATATTTTATATTTTTGTAAAAAGAAATTGGATATTTGTCAAGTAGGCTAATTGCATGGTAAAAACAAATCTACAAATGTATCCATAAGTACAGTGGATCTTATTCATAAATATTTGCAGAAGATTTGTTAAGCAAGAAACATGTACAACTTTGGAGTCCTAGTTGTGTGAATATTTGACATTTTTGATATAGATCCAGTTTCGTTCTTCTTTATTTGAGTTTTGAAGGCCCTTCATCTAGTGAGCTTATAATAAGAGTACCTCTACCACCATAACCCTTACACGAAGTTGGTGCCTGGCTACTTCTAGTCCTGCAATTTTCTACAGATGCAAAACAACAAAGGTCATACCCACAAAAAATAAATTTACAGACTGTTTGTTAAGCCAACCATTGTGAATGTGAAAGGTTGGAGGGCCTTGAAGGTTTCCTAGAAGATTGAACTGGAAATTCCAAGGCTTTGAAGTTGGTTTATCTTGAATGATCACTCTTTATGGTGTCCTCATTCTATTTTATGAAATAAAAGGCAAGACGTCATGGTTATTGGTCCTTTCATTTTTCAAAAGAGGCATTAACAATATCAAAGACATGTTTTATGCTCAAATGTGGGAATGTGTCTCTTTCCCTAGGTAGAAAAAAAGTTCAAGTATCCAATATTCACAGACATGTCATCGAGCAGGTCAAGGTGATCATCCCTAACTTACTCTTCATGAAATTAGGCTTGTAATCCTCTACAAGCTACTAGATGGAGTTGAATTGGAACTAGGTCGAGGCCTTTACAAAATACATGCCAGTGAATAACACTCAATAGGTTATGCGAGCAAATAAAATGGGAGAAATTTTTCCTCCTAGAGGTTATCCACTTGGGTGTGTAATACTCACTACACAACCAAGTTGAATGTAAGCAGACAGTGACTATGGTTCCCTTTCCAAGCTTCCTTTCAGTTTGTCATGAGTGTTGACCTTTCTTATCTAAGCATTAGAAATCAAGTCAGAAAATTTTTGCTTGAACCCACATTTTATTATTACATGCTCATTTGTCTTGCAAATTTCCCTCCAATTTGTAGTAAACTATGTTGGGAATTACTTTTCTTAGTTGTTTTAATTAGTCGTTAGAGGGGGATATCCACAGTTTAGTGGGGACCTGATCTGGAGTGAAAATTGGAGAGAGTTATAGGGTTTGACTAAGCGAGTGACAGAGGGCAACAAGTACCCATGGAGGCACAGGGAGGAGGGAGCTCCACTCCCTCCTACAGTAATATGGTAGCAAACAGAGGAAGAGGAGGGAAAAAGAACAAACCTCCACAACCCTTGGAGGTCAAGGCAAAAAACATTGAAACTTAGAAGGAAGAAGGCAGAAGGCAGCAAAACCCATGCAGATCAAGGGACCCACGAAGAAGGCCGTCAGGAGGAGAAAGAGGAAGACAAAGGTCAGGGAACAGAGAATAGAGAATAGAGCCAAGATGGGGCCCTGTAAACCCAAGACCATAACTAAACCTTGGGTTATTCTAAATGATCCAGCTCTGCAAGCACACAGGGATCACATGGAAAACTATGCCATCATATGCAAATTTATGAGAATATGGCCATCAGAGAAAGCGTTGCACACCTAGATAAAATACAACTAGAAACCAAAGGGGGAGTTAAATATACATCTTGGATCCAAAAGTTTTTTCACTATGGTGTTTACGAACATGGAAGACAGAGACACGATTTTTTAAGGAGGACTATACTTCTTTGCAGCTGTTGGTCTCTATATGCGGTCATGGATGATGAACTTTCTACTAGAAAGAGAAACCTTCACTTCGGTACCGGTATGGATTAGACTATACTCCTTACCTTTAGATTACTGGATGCTAGAGTCTTTAAAAGCTATAGGCAATAAATTAGGTCATTTTTTAAAAATTTCAGAGGCAACCATACAGGGAAAATATACATCCTATGCCCGTATATGTGTGGAGATGGACCTATCAGGAGCCTTTCTAGATGAGGTCATTCTAGAAGTATATGACGAGGAATGGGTTCAAACAGTTGACTATGAACATATCCCGTTCAGTTGTCACAAATGTCATGAGCATGGGCACCTATCCAGAGACTGTCCTCTTAATAGAAGGGAGGAAAACCTAAATACCAGTGAAGGGAAAGACCAGATAGGTTTCACCAAAGAACGAGGAAAAGGAAAAGGAGGGGGAAGGAAGACACAAAAGAACCCTATTGTGAATTATAACAAAACAAAAAGTTACAATAGTTTTGAGATCTTAGGAGAAAAAGAAGCAGGAGGGGATCAAGAGAGTATAGAGAATCAGACAGCAAGGGGGAAAGGAAAAGAGACCAGCAGGGAGTTCACTCAGGAACAGAATGAACATACGATTGACCCTTTGAGTAACATGGAAATATAAAAAGACCAAGAAATGACTCAAAGTGAAAGTGGTACAGAGGATCAAGACTTACAGGAGATCCTGGAAAGGGAGAACCTAGAGCTGGAAAAGTTTCTAGAACAAGGAGGAAACCTGGGAATAAAATCCATCCCTCAGGAGGATGTGGACAAGGTCCAATAGATATTCCTTAACAAGTCACATCAAACACCTATAGGAGTCAAAAGAGGAAATGAAAACCAGGAAAACAAAGGGACTTCCTCAATAGGATTAATAACAGAAAAACTAACAAAGAATCCAGGCAAGAGGAAGGGAAGAAAAAGACAGAAAGAACTACTATTGGAGTGTGGCAAACTCATGATTGACTCAAGAAGGATGAAAGACCTTTCCAGTTACTCCTTTAAAACACCACCTCAATGAAAATCACAACTTGGAACATTAGAGGACTAGGGAGCAGAAGAAAACAGAGGAATCTAAGTAAAAGGATTAGAGAGGAAAAACCTGACATAATATTCATACAGGAAACAAAATATTCAGTGGAGAGGATCCGCAAAAACATAGCAAATGGTTAAATAGATATGAATACCTTGAAGTTCAGGCAAATAAAGTTGTTGGTGGCATTCTCACTCTATGGGATCCACAGAAATTTGGTGTGATTGATGCGGAGGCATCCAGACATCACCTTTCTCTGATTTTCCAACTGATGGGTGACAGACAATGTTACATAATCACCAATGTCTATGGTTTGCAGCCAATGGAGGACAAACTTCGACTCCTCACAACATTGGAGGATATGAAGAAGAGATACCCAACTCTACCCTGGATTCTTGGAGGTGATTTTAACATAACAAAATCACTCCTAGAGAAGAAAGGAGGTACTAGAACACTTGGTAGAGACTTAGCTGCCTTCCAAAACTTCATCACCAATATGAAATTGGTTGATATGGAAACAAGCAATGGAATCTTCACTTGGAATAACAAAAGAGGGGGCCCTACCCAAGTAGTCTCAAAATTGGACAGATTTATTGTTTCAGAGGAACTTCTTCTCAGGGGAAGCAGCATTACTGCACTCATACTACCTTTTCGGGGTTCAGATCACTGGCCTATCCAATTGGAAGCTTCTCTTTTTGGTAAGCCAAGGAACACCCCCTTTACGTTTGAGAATGTGTGGCTCACACATTCATATTTCCTCACAAACATTGAAAAATGATGGAAGGAAGAGCTTCACCTTCAAGGTACAAAGATGTTCCTTCTACATTACAGGCTCAAGCACATTAAAGGTAGACTCAAAGAGTGGAATAAAAAGGAATTTGGTAACATCTTCAAAGCTAAAGGCGATGTGGAAAAGAAACCAAAGGAAATAAACCAGATTCTTATCACAGAAGGCTATACAGATGAAAGGAAAGAGATGGCGGAGTCACGCCAGTAGGAGTGGGACAATAGATGTCTTCAAGAGGAAATATTTTGGAGATAGAAATCTAGAATACAATGGATTAAAGAAGGGGAGAGAAACACCAAATTCTTTCACAGATCTGCCATAGCTCACAGAAACAACAATAGAATTGTGAAACTTAAAGATCAACATGGAATAGAGAGAAATACTCATGAAGAGATGGAGAAGGTTCTACTCCAACATTTTCAGAAAATTGTTGAGGAAACCTTGGAAGATAGGTACCAATTTATGAAAAGATTTACTAAGTACATTCCTAAATTGGTTACCAGAGAAGATAATTACAATCTCAACATACCAGTAACAAAGGAAGAACTTGAGAAAGCCGTGAAAGAGATGCAAAATGGGAAAGCACCAGGCCTGGATGGATTTAAAGTGGACTTTTTCAAAGGTTGTTGGAGGATAGTGAAACAGGACATCCTGGAGGTTGTGGAAGACTCTCGAAGATTTAAGACAGTCTTAAAGGAACTCAATGAATCTTTCATAACCTTAATCCCCAAACAGGAAAAGGCCACCTCTCCAGATAGATTTAGACCTATAGCATTAAACAATGTGATATACAAAATTATATCCAAAGTCATTGCCAACCATCTCAAACCACTCCTCCCAACCCTAGTGTCAGAGGAGCAAATGGGATATGTGGAAGGAAGACAAATTCTAGATAATATAATTCAAGCACATGAAATGGTTCATTCACTCATTACCAACAAACAGGAAGGAATGATAATGCAGTTGGACATAGCAAAGGCCTATGACAAACTCAGCTGGTCATACATAAGAGTAATATTAAAAGCCTACGGCTTTGATTACAATTGGATTAAATGGGTTATGGTGCTAGTTACCACCACCAGCTATTCAATTCTTCTCAATGGCTCTCCTTCCAAAGCCTTCAAGCCTTATAGAGGTCTCAGGTAAGGAGATCCTCTTTCTCCTTTCCTTTTCATTCTAATGATGGATGCGTTAAGGAGAGAAATCAGCGCTGCTAAGGAAGAAGGGAGAATTCAGGGTCTGAAACTCACTCATGGCGGGGACACGGTGACACATCAACAATTTGTGGATGATACTATGCTTCAAGGCACACCCACTGTCAAGGAAGCCAAAGCATTCAAATAGATTCTGAGAGAGTTTGCTAGGGCAGCCGGCACAGAGGTAAGTCTTACTAAATCTAAGATTTTCTTTTTCAATATGGATATTTCAATACAAAGAAATATTTCCAGAATTTTGGGCTTTCAAAGGGATTCACTACCTGCTAAGTACCTGGGAGTTCCTCTCACTTACAAACCGCTACACAAGGATATCTGGGAGCCTGTTCTTAATAAGCTAAAAGATAGGATTAGAAAATGGATAAATAGAGCACTAAATCTAACAGGGAGACTGATTCTCACTAAGGCTATCCTCCAAAGTATCCCTACCTATATGCTATCTGCCATTCCAGCAACAACTAGTGTAATTACTAATGTAAGAAAAATTCAGAGAGACTTTCTCTGGGGGAAAGGTGAAGAAAAGAAGAAATGGGCCCTTGTGGCATGGGACAGAGTATGCAAACCTAAGTCCCATGGTGGCTTGGATCTTCATGACCCAGGCATTCTTAACAGAGTTCTTAGTGCCAAAATCTGGTGGAGATGGCTAAAAGAAATACAAGCCCCCTGGGCAAAACTTTGGAAGCAAAAATATGCTAGGGAATGGGAAGAGAAGAATCTAATCAGAATGACAGGACAAGTAAAAGGTTCTACAATTTGGAATAGGGCATGGAAGAATAGGGCCCTAGTCCAAAATCACAGTTTCTGGGAGATCAAAAATGGTAACCTGGCTTGGTTCTGGGAGGATAATTGGCAGTAGGAGGACAATCTCCGAAGTGAAGAATTAGCAGACATTCACACCGATAACATCAAAAAAGGATTAAGGTGGGTAAGTGACTATTGGGACCAATCAAGGAACAATGAGAAATGGAGAACATGGAAACTTCTAGACTACAGTGGAATGGACATGCTGCATACTCAAGCTATAGCCCTTAAATATCTTTTAGATAAGGGACAAATATTAAACTCAAACTTGAATGACCAACTAAGATGGGGAAAGAGCAAGGCAGTTATCTTCAACCTTAAGGAAGCCAAAAGGATAGATTTGGGGCTTAACCTTCCAAGCATTGATAAGATGTGGAATGAAATCTGGGAAAATCCTCATTGGATGAAAATCAAACTGTTCAAGTGGTTGGTTCAACAGGGCAAGATTCTGACATGGGATAACCTAAGAAAAAGAGGCTTTGTTGGCCCCTCAAGATGTCACTTATGTAGACAACAGGAAGAAACTACAAATCATCTCCTAAATAGATGCACTTTCACTACAATACTTTGGAATTGGGTTGGAGAACTCTTCAAGAAGATAGACAGAAATGTAAATGACATCATCACTACTTTGAAGAATTGGCGGAATTTTTTTTCGGATAATGAGATCATTAACTCCGCCTAGATGCTGACCCCAGGATTCATAATCTGGAATGTCTGGAAGAAGCGCAACAACAGGATTTTCAAGGAAAAGGCGAGTCCAGTGAGCAGCATCCTTAAGCTAATCCTTAAACAACTCAAAGAGATTGTTCATATACTAGGAGGTGCAGCTTCTGGAAAACCCCTCGAACAAAGAGAGGCCAGAATATTGGAGAAGTTAGAGCTCAAGGTTCATCCCCCTCTGTGTTCTGTGCAAATCAACAAGAATACCTCAGCAGAAAAGTCTTCATGGAAACCCCCTTCTCATGGCTTTTTAAAATTTAACATACATGAGGCATCAAAATGGAATCGAAGAAAGCAGGATATGGAGGGGTCTTGAGAGATGAGGAAGGAAACATACAAATCATCTTCCACAGTTATCTAGGAAATGCAACCAACAATATGACTGAGCTCATGGCGATGGAATTATGCCTGGAAATACTGCTCAAGTACAACATTCATGATGTCATCATTGAGGCTGACTCGGAATTAGTCATTAACTCAGTGAAGAGGATAAATGATGGTGCTTGTCCAGAGAAAATCTTAGAACACTGTCAGCTTTTGCAAGTCTATCAAAGAATTCAAGCACACTTAAGAATGTTGAGAACACTTAGGTTGGTACATGCTCGCAGGGAAGCCAACAAAGTTGCGGATTGGCTTGCCAATGAGGGGGTATGAAACAAGCATATCGACCTATGTTGGTGGTGGGAGGAGATAACGAATGACAGGTTGAAGGAGGGATGCTCATCCAGGGCCCTTAGTGACTGACAGTAGTATCAGGAAAAATCAAGAGACAGAAATTTACTCCATGATAATGATGGATAAGTTCACTTCAGAAGGCCTATTAGCGGAGATGCACAGTAAGTTATCGAGACAAAAGATAACTGGTCATAGGAGGAATGTTTTCATGAAAGACGAACTCATCAATGGAAGGAATTACTGGGGTCAAAACGGCCTGGAACGTCTGACCCAGGAGAAGTTTTCCTGGAAGACAAGCGATACCATTCAAAAGGCGATGCGTGGAGATGGTTGGATAGTGATTACCGCCTTCATCGTTGGGTATTTCGTGAGCAGTGGTGTGGTCCGTTTTGATCTGTGGCTGTCAGATCTGGAAAGGGAAGATCAACGACCACCTTTTGGTGTGCAGGTTGGTGGGTCCGGCAAAATAAAACCACTAGTGGTTTACCACCTTCATCGGGTGCCTTCCAAACCAAGGACGGTTTTGAAGGAAAGCTAACAATTCCACTCAGGAATCAACATGTGGGGGAGGACCAATAAAACACACTGCCTTCATCGTGTGGTATTTAGCAGGATTTTTAAGCCGCGCGATATGGACTCCAGCCATTGGATCAAAAGGAACAGATCAACGATCAACATTGATCGTTCAACTTTAAGGTTTTTAGTGTGCAGGTGTGGGGTCCAATTTGATCTATGGTTGTCAGATCTGGAGAGGGAAGATCAACGACCACCTTTTGGTGTGCATGTTGGTGGGGCCAAAAAGATAAAACCACTAATGGTTTTCCACCTTCATCGAGCACCTTCCAAACCAAAGACGGTTTTAAGGAAAAGCTAGCGATTCCATTCAGGAATCAACACGTGGCAGAGGACTGATAAAGCAGACCGCATTCATCGCGCGGTATTCAGCGGGATTTTTAAGTCGCGCTATATGAACTCCAGTCGTTGGATCAAAAGGAATAGATCAACGGTCGTCGTTGATCATGCAACTTTAAGGTTTTTAGTGTGCAAGTGTGGGGTCTGGTTAGATCTGTGACCATCGGATCTAGAGAGGGAAGATCAACAACCAACTTTTGGTGGGCATGTTGGTGGGGCGGAAAAGATAAAACCACTAATGGTTTCCCACCTTCATCGGGCACCTTCCAAACCAAAGATGGTTTTAAGGAAAGCCAGCGATTCAATTCAGGAAGAAACACGTGGCGGAGGACCGAAAAAGAAAATCACCTTCATTGCGAGGTATTCAGTGGCCTTTTTAGGCCGCGCAATATGGACTCCAACTGTTAGATCAAGAAAAGAAGATCAAAAGTTAGCGTTGATCGGGAAACTTTAGGGTTTCTTGGTGACTTCGCCCCTGCGTGGGTCGTTTCTTGATTGTCAGATTGTTTGAAGATTGTTCTTCGGTCGGTTTTGGGGAGCGGACCTCGGATCCACTGGCCTGTTCTTAGTTCCAAGGCAATCTAGGCCCTGTCTCTGTCTGATTTTTGGAGGATTTTGTTGGGTACATTGGGTTTTTTCACTCCCCTTTGAGGGAGTTTGTGCCTCTAGGCATTTGTTGTAACATGTGTAAAATATTTTCTTTCCTAAGTTAATAGAAGGATCGTCTCTTGCTTAAGCAAAAAAAAAATTAGCCATTAGAGAGGAGTTTGGTAACACTAGAATTATTTATGAATAATTTATATCTATCTTTTCTTCTAATGTAATGTGCTTTCCAAATATTACCAGACTTTCTAAGTAACATTTTATCATGTGAGTGCATTTGATATAAATTAAATTACATAATTAATCTTATTGAAGTTGTAAAGCATATTTTTTCTTGCAAAATCAATTTCAAATGACACGTTATGGTTGATCTACCATTTCATCTTCATACACATGTATTACATCATATGCTAACTCTCTTTTTTTGCGAAAGAATTCAATTGCTCTCTCTTATGAGGAAAATGATAATGATGTTTACACAACTTTCTTTTATCAGGACAAGGTCAACATGCCCAACCTTAAACTGAAAAGAATTACAACCAACATAGATCCATCTTAAATATGGATCTAACATGAGCCAAAAGGGATCCAATTTCTTCACGTGCAAAATTTTTTATGAGCTGACATTATTTAAATGTTTTGTATAGTTATTTAATTTTTTTATTTTGGCTGACATGAACAAAATTCAACTTTGATGATGATCGGACATCCTTACACATCATATTGTGTTGTAGAATGAGCCTCTCAACTCAATAATTTGAAGCATAAATGAGAAAATTAATTACATATACACAAAATTAAACTTGCTAAATAATAATAACATTCAAAAAAACATTAATATATTATGAGAAGGAAATACTAGTGTTTTTTAGAAAAGTATTTTAAACCGGAAAATCAATTACATATACACAAAATTAAACTTGCTAAATAATAATAACATTCAAAAATACATTAATATATTTTGGGATTGAACTTGCTAAAAAAATAACATTCAAAAAAAACATTAATATATTTTTTGAAAGGAATACTAGTGCTTTCGGGAAAAAGTATTTTATAGAAGGATGTAACTTCAAGAGTCAAGCTTAACACACAACTATAGTGTTATAGTAATCTGAGACAAGAGCGGTCAAATTAAATACAAATACAGAGAATTGAAGCTGAACTTGCTAAATAACATTCAATGAAGAAAGACCTTAATAAATTAAAGAAGGTATTAATAAAATTTAATATATTCTAGAAAGGGAATACTTGTGTTTATAAAGCAATTCTCCAACTTACCGTAATAGAAGATGTAACTTAAACCTTTAAGCTTAAGCTTAACACGTAAATATAGTGTTATAATAATCTAAAGCTTAAGCTTAACAATAAATATAGTGTTATAAGGCACGAATAGACAAATTAAATACACATACACTTAATTGAACCTGCTAAATAATAATAATATTTAGAAGAAAATTTGGCTTTAAATATTCTTTTTAGTCCCTTTTAAACCGAGATTATGATTTCACAAGGTAAAGCTTTAAAGCTTGGCTTTAAATTTTCGTGCAATACAATCCAGATTGGTGTTTTCCCCCTCTGTTATGAGTGTTATACAATCCTGATAGGTTTGCTTTTACTTTAAGAAGAAATTCTATTGCTGTAATACCTCATAGTGTTCTTTCAAAATGACACTATAATAATTGTCGCTCTGGAAATTAGCAAACGTTGAAGACAATTCTATTGTCGTTGAGTGTTCTATGAAAATGGCACTATAATCATTGCCACTTTGGAAATCCACCTTGGAAATTAGCAGACTGTAAGCTTTCAGTAACTAGACAGTTCAGATGGTAGTGATTCTTTATAACTTTTTTGGTTTTTCTTAAAATTAGGGTGTTTTCATGTTTAGATAATAAAGCTCTTTATTAAATTTTTTTGAGTATCAAAATAGATTAATTTTAAATATGGATTTAACATGAGCCAAGAGGGATCTAATTCAATTCAATTTAATTTCTTCATATACAAATATTTTATGAGCAAATACTATTTAAATGTTTTGTATAGTTATTTAATTTTTAGAAAATTTTTTAAATCATTATTTTGGTGATGTGAGCAAAAATTCAACTTTGCTATGGAAAGATAGGGTTGCACATCATAGTATGTTGTAGAATGAGCCTCTAGGCTCAATGAAATGTATCCAACTTATAATAGAAAAATCATTTAGCTCAGTAATTATGAGTGGAGAATATTTATTTCACTAAAGTCACTTAGTACTCTCACTTGATCCCAAGCAGATGGAACAGTCCACTTGGCCCAAAAGGGACAAGGTACAAAGATGTCTTTGGGACTTTGAACCTTGGATGAATAACAACATCCATGCTTAACTGTCTAACCAAAACCCCAATGAGAATGATATGGTATATGCTATCAACAACTGTTAACCAGGTTTTCTATAAATGCTAGGTTAATTGGCATCTTTATCTTTTGGAAATTTATTTCATATGGAAAGTAGTTTTCTTATTCCTTAAAACTGTGTTGCAAAGTTCTTTGCCACTACAAAAATTAGAAGGTCGAAAAAGTAAATTTCACTATATGGCCTGAAAGAGAGGAATTGAGAAGACGGGGCATAAAATTAACCTATTGAAAAGAGAAGGATTAAAGAGACTTCATAAACCATGAAGCGAGGCTTTAAAAGAAGCTTTTTCATATCTTGAAGAAGTTAAATGGTGATCTTCTTCAGATATTGGACTGTCAAGTTGCACAATCTACAATTAAAACACTTTCATTATTAAGTACTGCTTCCACTTGTTGAATAGTTTAGTACATAAGTTTCATTACATAAGTAACTTCATGTAAAACTTGTATTATGGTGATTACCTCTACTCCATATAAAATCTTGTTTCCAATCCAATAACATGATTTTTAGAACATGGAGTAATGGCAATATAAGAGAATTTTTAGAACATGGAATAATGACAATATAAGAGAGACGGGGATTGTATCAAGTGTTTTGGTTACAAATTTATGTATCATTAACACAATGAAGAGTTCAAATGAGAAACTTGAGTAGCAGTGAATATTGACAGCATTTACCTTTGGATAATCAGGTACATCCATTAAAATGTTTGAAAAGCTTTTGTAAAACTGCAGGAAAGACTCCTGCAGGGAGCGGCCAACCGGAAAGTTGCAACAACTAATATGAACCATGCTAGTAGCCACTTGCATAATGTGTATAATTGGAAGCAACTTGGAGAGTCAGATGGTGACTCATCTTAGATTTCCATGCCTAAATTCAGTTGATCTGGTGGGTTCAGAGAGACAAAAGAGTTCAGGTGCTGAAGGTGAGCGCTTGAAAGAGGCCTCAAACATCAACAAAACACTCTCAACTCTTGGGCTCGTAATCATGAACCTTATAAATATTAACAATGGGAAAGCACAACATGTACCATATCTGTTAGTTTGACAATTAATTATGTAATTTTGGGTAAAATGTAACTAGTTAGTTCTATACTGAAATGGTAGTTATGTAACAAAGGCGACTGGTATAAAACTAGTGAATGCCCGAGAAATGTAATCGTGGAGAATCATTGTTGAATTAATAGATTCCAATCCCTTGCCCCGTGGATGTTTCCTTGACACCCTGTCGAGGTTTTACCACGTAAATCCTGTGTATCTATTTGTGTGTTTGGTTTCAGTTTCAAATATGTTATGTGCTTTTTCTTGGTCAATTTTATAACTGAATGTATGTTCATTTCCCCTATTTGTACTACAAGTGGTATCGGAGCGAGTTGGAGGTAAATATTTGTGAAAAAACAAAGGGCTACGTAAAGGTTGCGAATGTTTGTGAAAAAAGCAAAGGGTTGTGTAAAGGTTGCGTAAACACCATCGACGAAGGAAGCTAAAGCTGGCAAGACTGCGTACTAGCCGGTGGAATTGTTGCTGGCTTGGAAGGTTGTGTGCAATGTAAAATCCTAGTGTGCAGCTGTCAAGGAGTGGAGCCAATTGCTGGCCCTGTTCAGGCTATCAAGAAGCGAGGCAGCAAGGAGGCTGAGCCATTGTTGGCTCTGTCCGGAACTGTGGTGTTGTTGCGTACCAAAGACCGAGGAAGGCGTACTGCGTGCTGGGGAATACTGCCTCTACGTGCCAGAGCCATTTGTTCCTTGCGTAGCTGTAAAAGTGGCCCATTCTCAGCGTGCTGGTTACTAGCGCGTGAAGAAGTCACTACCCTCTGCATGCTAGAGCAAAGATAGCCTGCTGTTGTTTTTTTTTAATACAGAGGCTACGTGAGAACCTACGTGAGGCCAGTTTTTGAATACAGAGCTTGCATGAAGATCCGGGTAACTTTTTCTTGAAAGAAATTTTTGTCTCAGAAATGTTTTTTCCAAAAATATGTGAAAATAAAATTTGTGTAAAATGAAGAAATTATGGAAATAAAAGGGGAGGATTTTATATAAATATTGGAGGAAAGGAAATGGTTCAGGAAGGGTTTCTTTGTTTGTTTTCAAACAAACAAAAAAAAACAAGGGGGTTTGCAAGAAAGAAATGGTTTGCAAATAAATAAATAAATATTTTTTTAAAATAAAAATATAAACTCTAGTTCAAAGATTGAGATTATTTTTGAAAAGAAAACCCTATACTGAAGATTGGAACCCTAGAAAAATGGCCAAGATGTCAAATGAAAAATTTGAGGTGGAGAAATTCACCAGAAAGAGCAATTTTTCTCTTTGGAAACTGAAGATTAGGGAACTGCTTGTGCAACAAGGATTGCACAAGGCATTGGATGGGGCAACTAAGAAACCTGCAACCATGACTACTTCAAACTGGGAGGACTTGGATGCCCGAGCTCTTAGTACCATCTGATTATGCCTGGCGGATGAAGTTCTCTTCAATATTGTTGAAAAGACTACAGCTTCAATATTGTGGGGAAAACTGGAAAAACTCCATATGACAAAGTCATTAACCAATATAATTTATCTGAAAATATAGTTATACATTCTTTGAATGAAAGAAGATTCAAACGTTGCAAAACATTTGAATGTTTTTAATACACTTATATGTCAATTAACAGATATGGAAGTTAAAATACAGGAAGAAGATAAAGCCATAACCTTGTTGTGTTCTCTGCCCGAATCATGGGATCTCTTTGTAACTTCAATCAGCTTGAGCACTGATGATTCTTTGAAGTTTGAATCAGGCATGGGAGCTCTCCTATCTGAAGAAGTACGAAGGAAATCCAATACTGAAACAGCTGCATCATAAGCCATGGTAGCTAGAGGACGCTCAAAGGAAAGAGGAGAAAAACCAAAGGGGTCTTCTAGATCGAAATCAAAGGGTAAGAAGTGTAAGGCAAAATGTTGGCAATGCAATAAAATTGGACACTTGAAGAAAGACTGTTGGAAACAAAAGGAATCTGATAACCCGAAGAAGGAAGTAAATCAGGTCAATTTAGGTATGATAGATGAAGTTTTATCTACTGAAGAATTATGTATGATAGATGAAACTTCACTTGAATGTAATGTCTCTCAGGGTTTAGATAGCTGGTTGTTAGACTCGGGTGCTTCTCATCACATGTGCCCACATAGAGATTCGTTTAATTCGTATGAAAATGTAAACGGTAGTTCTACGTTTATGGGTAATAATGTGTCATGTCACACTGTTGGGATGGGAGATATCAGGATTAAGATGTATGATAACACAGTTAGAACATTAACTAGTGTTAGACATGTACCTGATTTGAAGAAACATTTGATTTCTTTGGGAGTGTTGGATTCAGATGGTTATAAGTTTACAGGTCAGGATGGCGTCTTGAAAGTTTCTAAAGGAGCCCTAGTGGTTATGAAAGCAGAAAAGATCAGAAATCTTTACATGTTAAAAGGAAGCACTCAGGTCAGTTAAGCAGCAGTTGCATCAGAAAAGGAAGAAGCAGGTAGTCGTCTATGGCATCAGCAATTGGGTCATATGAGCGAGAAAGGTCTTCAGATATTGATGAAACGTAAATCTCTTCCTGATATGAAATCCTTGAAGTTAAATTTCTGTAAAGATTGTGTGTATGGAAAACAGTGTAAACAGAGATTTAAAGTTGGAAATCATAATAGTAAAGATGTTTTAGACTATATTCATTCTGATCTATGGGGACCGTCCCCTATTGTGTCATATGGAGGTGCTCTATATTTTTTAACGTTTATTTATGATTTCTCCCGTGAAGTTTGGGTCTTTATGCTAAAAAAGAAAGTTGATGTATTAAACGTCTTTAAACAATTTAAAGCAATGGTAGAGAAAAGAACAGGCAAATCTATTAAATGTTTAAGAACTGACAATGGTGGTGAGTTCACTTCAGTTGAATTTGAACAATACTATAAGGATGAGGGAATCATTAGACCCAAAACTGCTGTTTATACTCCTCAGCAAAATGGTGTTGCTGAGCGTATGAACCAGACTCTTATGGAAAGAGCTAGAAGTATGATCAACAATGCTAACTTGCAAAAGGAGTTGTGGGCAGAAGCAGTATCTATTGCTTGTTATTTAGTTAACAGATCACCTTCAGTAGCAATTGATTGTAAAATTCCTAAAGAAGTTTGGACAGGTCAGTCTTGTGATTATTCACATTTGAGGATATTTGGCTGTGATGCTTACTCTCTTATTCTAAAAAATCAGCATTCAAAATTAAATCCAAAGTCGAAATGTTATGTCTTTGTGGGGTATGACTATGCAGTGAAAGGATATAGGTTGTGGGATCCTACATTGCAGAAGATAGTCATTAGTAGAGATGTAATATTTTATGAATCCTCTCTTTTTAAAATCAAATGTTGAAAGAATTGAACAGGAATAGGTATCGCCAAATCAACGAGTTCAGTTGGAGGCTAGACCTTTCAGTGACAGTCGAAAGGAAGGAGAGACTTCTGGAGAAAAGGTGTTGAAGACCCAAAGGAAGTCGTTGAAGCTTCTGAACCAGTTCAACAGCTAGTCACTCTAAGACAGTCTACAAGGGAAAGGAAAACTCCCAAAAGGTATGAAGATTCTGCTTCATCTTTTGCTTTGACTACTGAAGATGGGGAACCTTCTTGTTATCAGGAAGCAGTAGATGATACAGATAGCGAAAAATGGAAAACGGCTATGGAAGAAGAAATGGATTCCTTAGCCAAGAACAATACCTGGGATCTTGTAGAGCTTCCTGAAGGGAGAAGTGTTGTTGGATGCAAGTGGGTCTTCAAACTGAAACGAAAAGTTGATGGAAGTATCGAAAGGTATAAGGCGAGACTGGTAGCAAAAGGGTATTCTCAGGTTAAAGGTATAGACTTTCATGAGATTTTTTCTCCAATTGTAAAACTTGTTTCTATTCGTACTATGTTGGCATTAACTGCGTTACTTAATCTTGAGTTAGAACAGTTAGATGTTAAAACAACTTTTCTACATGGTGATTTGAATGAAGAGATATAAATGGAACAACCAGAAGGTTTTGTACAAGGCCACTGCAAAGGATTAGTTTGCAAGCTCAGGAAATCATTGTATGGTCTGAGGCAGTCTCTTAGACAATGGTACAAGAATTTGATTCCTTCATGGTGAGCTAGAACTTTATAAGAAGTGAGTATGATCATTGTGTATACTTCAAAAGTTTCAATGGCATATTCATTATCTTAGCTTTGTATGTTGATGATATGCTTATTGCAAGCAAAAGCATGGA